>JAVJAQ010002216.1:0-263019 GCA_032362365.1 Zygogramma bicolorata | reverse complement strand
ACCTTAACCATAAGACAAAAAAGTAAAATAATCATATTTCCTTATCAGTTTCAAGTTTATCTTTTTTATATATGTGTAGCTAAAGTAACTCTGTCTCATTTCCAATTTGTTTAACCACGTTGCCATGCTTAACAAATACTCTTCCATTCCTAGACCAGACTGCATTCACTCCAAATTTCTTTTTAGCATCCATTTGCAGTTTGTAGTTATGTTTAGACAAATCTTCATTGATGTATATACTTGTTCCTTTCAAAGCCGATCTAGCCCGGAACACTTCATCTCTTTTCAGAAAGGAAATGAACTGTACGATAACTGTTCTATGTTTAGGCTGATTACTTTCACCAACTACTTTCCCAATCCTGAATAGATTGTTTAGTTCCCATACGGCACATTTCACATGTAATGAGTCGTTAATGAGAGTAAGTACCTTAGATGTGAGATTTTCATTTTGTTCTTCTTTTATTCCTGTTAGTCTCAGAGTATTCAATTTCAAGCTCTGTTCCATAATATTTTGCCTTTCGTTCACTGATTTAACACCTTTATCACTTGCCTGCATCATTACTTCCAGTGATGACAGCTTTTGGATTACATTATTTAGTGTTATCTCCATGTTGCCCAATTTTTCATCAATTTTCTCGCCAAGTTTCTCAATCAACTTTGGTGCTAATTTGCTGATCATAGTATCAATTGTTTCAATATCGAGAGTAGTTGCTCCACTGTTACTTCGTCCTCTTGTTTCCATTATGGCAAAATCTGAGGTACAGGTCTGGCAACACTGCTTCAGAGATTTGAAATAACTTGATCAATTGAATACAAAGTTTATCAATCTCACTGTTGGATTAGATAACATATGGTTCTTCCCTATAGGTACACTTTTCCCTACTGCCAATGTTATCGGCAAATACCGGTTTTTCAATGAAGATACCACTTAAACTTTCAAATAAACATACGAGCCCCTTCTACTAGATGTTTACAGTGCCATGTCTGCGCAATGTGCCTTGCAATTCAATACAGAATGATCAGAACCAGTTTCACTATGTAATTATATACAATTCATGTTATATATGTCACAATTGTAACTGTGTTTTAAGATTACTCTCTTTCCTGTTTGACCTGCTATAAATGTATACATAATAAAGTAAAGGTACCTATCTTTCTACAACAAAGGCAATACAAAATGACATGCGATGCAGATTGTGACGTCTGCAGTGAAACAAACCTTGAAACTTCATCATTCCATAGATTTTTATGAAACTTTTTCCTAGAGAGATAATTTATCGACTTGAGACTGAAGTAGAGAGGTGTACATTCTGAACAGTGATCTGTACTCCAAACATTTACAATTATCTACAAATAGGCATCCAAGTAGAATATTGAGTACTGAATCAAAAATACTGATTTTTTCTTGAGATCTCCCTAGTATTGGGAAATTACTCTGCCATATTTCTGCGATTTACGATGCTGCTCCTGTTCACATTAGACGACAGAAAACACTCGATAACAACAGATATACTCATTTTTCAGTTTTGAATTGAATTCACGGTACTTCTTGAGGAAAGTTCCTCGCGCCTACCGACGTGCTGCGCGAAGCGAAGCGGCGAAATTTCGAGCAGGGCTAACAGCACGACAGCCCCGAGCTTTTGGACATCTTGCTGGAGCACTCGCACGAAGAGGTGAGGGAGTACGGAGGGGCAAAAGAAGGGTCGACGCCCATGTAGATGAACCCGAAAGGCGCAGAAGATGAAGCGGCCTCGTCAGTAATGTCAACCTTGGTGCAGCAATCTTTCGTGGGCAAGACGTTGACCGTATAGCAATGCGTAGAATGCGGCACCAAATGCGAGAGGGGCACAATTTCAGATTTCCCCAACCACTCGGATAACCAGACCGTGCTCCAGGATTACTACCTACAGCCCGAGCAGTTGGTTGGCGATAACCAATACCGCTGCGACTTCTGCAGCCGATTGACGGACAGCAAGAGGATAACGAATATCGTCGAAGCTCCCGCGAGGCTGATACTCACCTTGAAGCACTTTGGGTACGATCCGGCGTCTCACCAACGCACCAAGCTCTTGCAGAACGTCACGTGGGACGAGCACCTCCACTTGGACAATTGCCTCTACGAACTGTACTCTGCGGCTCAAGCTTGGTTTCCGGTTACTACTACACGCTGGACAGGGAGAAGAAGGGCTGGTACAAGTTCGACGACTACTTGGTCTCCAAGGCGACGCAAGAAGACCTAGTCGCTTGTCGCCGTCGAAGACAGCGTACATACAATCTTCTACAGCATGTGTCAGATGTGGACGATCTGCCGTACGCTGTTACCTCCCAAGTTGCAGTCACTGCTGCACAAGGACAGTTTGGAGCTGGATCGCGAGACGGCCTTTGAAGCTGTACGGCCTCAAGTACCAAAAAAACTTTGGAGGCGGGTTTTCCTCGACTTCTGTTGTATATTTTGATTGTTTCGTTGGTTATTTGTATTTATATCATTTTATATTATGTAAACATTCTCTAACAGAAAAAAATTGAATTATGTTGAATAATGGCGGCTTTATTCGTGAGATCAAATGAAATATAAAACGTCTTGACAATTTGTTTCAATCATGAAATTCTCATTTTAGACCCATTTCCTTGTCATACAAACTGTCTTAAATCATTATCGTCTGCCTCATTCCATGGCATGGGTTTGCATATTGCTTGTCCATGATTTTCTACTCTAGTCTTAACTTTTCATAATAGTACAAGTAAATATAAGTTTTTGCCAAAAGCCCAATTTGCAAGTTATACTTGTTTTATACATTTATTTCAATTTGTCATTTCTATTAATTGATTGAATATACCAGCAATGACAATTTTGTACGTATGTTGATCTTTAACGTATCCGTCAGCGCCCGCAAGATAACTGAGAGTTGAAAGTTGAAGTGCTGCCATGAACGTAAACGTACAAATTGACAGCTACGCATGCGTATTTTTTTATTGTTGGCCTACGTTATCTTGCAGGCGCTCACGGATACGTTAACCCTCCGTTAGTCGCGCATAGGTCCAGCGGACCTATGCGATTGGGTTTTTCCTTTATTTAATTATTGAATTAAGATATCGTATTGGGCCTCTACGACATTGTCAAATAGTTTAATTAAATTGGTTTGCCAAAGCCGCACTCCGATAGGTATGGAAATTCCCCGGTTGATAAGATCTTAATGGAGGGAAGTACAGTTGTAGGTCCGTCGGACCTATAGCGCCCACTTGCGTTATTATATTTCTGATAATTCTGACACTATTACTGTTCACTGCTCCGTACATTCCGTACGTGCTTGTGAGATTTTTCCTGTGAATATATGTGTGAGAGTTTATTTTTTATTACCAGTGAGTATTTGAATGAATTTTGAAACAAAAGAAAATATTGTGCTTTGAAAAATATCTTTGTAGCAGAATTTTCGTTTTTCTCTCTGGTTTATTGATTGTATGACATGATCTCATATTAATTAGAAATAAAGGTGACCTTAACAAAAAATTTGGATGCTTTTTCAAATGGTATACCATAAGCAATATCTTTATATTAATAAATTTAGACATTTTACGTCGTAGTTCGATGGAATACATCGACAATGTAATATTAGGCTTTAGGTCCGGCGGACCTAGCGCGCCTAACCGAGTTACGTTGAGCGGCGCGCCTAACAGAGGGTTAAAGATCAACGTACGTAATCCGAAGAATATACGAATCACACTGATGATTGACCGAATTTTGAAACGTCATTTGGCGAGAGATGTAAATGGTAAATGATGCAAATTACAGGAAAAAGTGTCAGCATTAGAACTTTAAAAGAGATGATTTAAAATTTGGTGAAAAAAACATTCGGCTTGGGCTGTATAATTAGTTATTGAGAATGCAGTTCCTTGAATATTCTAGATTCAAGTACCTACTGCTGTTTCCATCAGTAGGAATTACCTTCCATTATCTTGAAAGTGAAATTCAATATGAATAGTAAAATATTTATTGGTATTTGGTTATGATTTCCAGAAACTATACAAAAACCCAATTACATTGTTTTGGCTAACAGCCGATTGTAGATTCCCAATCAGGTCCATTTTGCGGTGGCCTATTAATTTTGAATATCAGTAGATTATTGAAAAATATTCAAGTATGAGACTAATAATGCAATTATGGTGCAAATCTAAATTCTTTAATAGACAATATTTCTCGGAGATATGGTATATATTTATATTTTTCTATAATAGTTGTCGATTATTTTCAATAACCATTACATTATTCATTATTGAAATTTATTCAAGATTCACCAGAATAGATCTGAATATAACGATATGGAGAATCCACATAAATTAGGTAAAAACATGAATTGTTTATCTCAGTGGAGTTCTATTTCATTACTAGGCTAAATCGCTATTCAATTCATAACGACGGAATAATGATGGAGATTTATCAAAGGTAATACCACGAGTCCTTCAAATTTAATCGATAAATTTTCATTTTCCACAAAAACTTATTTGGCAAAAGTATGAAAACAAACCGATTGATAAAATCACGAGTCCGTAGGACTCAAAATAAAAAAGTTTGAGTGTTTCGAAAATGAAAAATTATCTTATTAAATTTGAAGAACGAGTTGTATTTGGAGAGATTATTTTTGGAACAAATGGACGGAAAAATAATTTAATTGAACAGTATTTCAGTTACATGAGAAGGAAAGGAGAATAGGTGAAAATTCAACGAATTTGAAATGTCAAACAACGATGTATGCCCTCTATGATCCAGAAGAGATATGATGCTTACGCAGTGAATATGATAATGCTTGCCGACGATACCAAGAGATGGCGTCACACCTCTCATTGTACAAGGTTGATAATTGAAAATTTCTTATGAAATGAAAATCGCACCAGAAGGAAAATGAAATCATTCGTTATGGCGTTGTATCAAAATCTTCATACAACGGTTTCTTCTTATACAACAAAAAATGAATTGTATTTGATAAAAACCAATTGTACGCCATCTTCATTTGAGTTAAGGAAACCTTAAATATTTGAATAGGTCGTTCGCTATATCTGTCATAAAGTTGGGGTTATGAGCTATTTACGTGTTTATGAGTGTTCATTGAAATGTGTTATGTTATTATTATGCTGAAAAAGTGAAAAGTGAATGACTATTAATAATGAGGTAACTCTTCATTCATGATAATTTATATAAATATGAGCCAGTTCAATAGAATCGACGCGGTAAACCGTATAGTTTTGACAGTTAAAAGGTAAACAACGTTTTAGCGAAAATCGAAAGGACCAGTCAGTTTTATCAGTATAATATCCAATGATTGGCTGGAATAACCATAGAATAACTCGCTACTATTGGTTGAAATGCCAAAAACGTCACATTTTGACAAGTGAAAAAAATAATCATATTGTTAGAGAGGTTATCATTATTATCATTGAGATAGGTTGTGGGATGTTATAGTTATTATCATTTGTTAGAGATCTTATCATTATTATTATTATTATTATTGAGATAAGTTATGGGATGCTATAGTTATTATTATTATCAGTAAGAGATATTGTCATTATCATTAGATAGATAAAATCATTACTATTATTATCATTATTAGTTTGTTATTAAGTGATAGTATTGTTATTGAATTCCCCTGTATTCGAGTACGTCGATAGCCATTAGAATTATTAGGTAACTATATCGGATGATCATGAATCATATTGTTAATCATACACAGATAGAATATGTTCAGACAGCGGCAGTTATAAAAAGGAGGTGGAATAGAAAACATCAAGAGTAAAATACGTGTTTTAATTGTTAAAACTCTAACAATTCAGAAGTGGGATTTCTTAATGTGTCTTTAGTGGAAAAAGTGTGAACTTAACAATGAGTGATAGTGACAATTTCGTCGAAAAGGATTATGAACATCCCAAACGAAAACGCACAGTTACCCGTGCTCAAATGCATGCATCAGGGAACAAGAAAATGAGGTACCGTGTCGACCAAAAAGATGAAAACTCTAGTTAACTAGGAGAAACAGTGAGTGAAACAATAAATATACACGCTCGTTCCAACGACATTGAGACTTTAGTTGCACAAAAGGTTAGCGAAATTTTAAGTCGACAATTAAATTCTATAATGACACCCAATAACAACAATTTGGGAAATTTTGGTAAAACTGATATTGTTCCTGTTTTTGATCCCGAAAGGTGTGATTTAACGAGTGGGAGTTGGTTACATAAAATTGAACAGTTATCGCTCATTCATGGATGGAACGATATAACAAAGTCATACTGCATGCAATCTAAATTGAGTGGTGTCGCAAAGATTTGGTATAATTCTTTACGTGATTACAACAAAACCTGGGAAGAATGGAAAACAGCGGTTTTGGAAGCATTTTCTGTACACGAGCATTTCATCGAAAACTTGAAAAAAATGATGAATCGAAAGAAGCGTAACGACGAAACGATTACTATTACAGCAAGTGTATGCTGATAAGGAATGCGATATCAATGATAATAACGCTGTCTCGTGTATAATTGACGGATTGCCGGTGGCAAGGTGCTGCAAAATCTGCAAACTATAGAACACCGGAAGAACTATTTCAAGGATTCCTGAGTAAACTGGAGAGGGAAGATACTCTTGAAGAGCTGCTTCATATGCCACATGCCCGGTCACCTCACAAAAAGGTGTCGTTTTGGTGACGGTACCACTAGGACCAATAGGCCAATGCCCAATAAGTCAGACTATGACAATAGAAGACCAAAACTAAACTCCTATACTCCAAAGAAGTGTACGTTCTGTGGAAGAGAAGGCCATTTGAAGGAAGTTTGCCAGTTTCTGAGTGCTAGTACTTCAGATCGTCAGAGGAGCTCAAAGAAATGCACAAACTGCGGTAAGGCAGGCCACACCAGAGAGGAATGCTTTTATTTGAAAGCAGCAAGGGTTCAGACAATACACAGGCAAGTTCTGAATAGTTGTTATTATATTGATGTATTTATTGAACATATCAAATGCAAAGGTTATTTAGATACAGGTAGTCAAATAAACGTGGCTCGAAAAGAACTGATCGATAAGTTGATCAAGAAACTAGATGTACCGGACTCTTATATAACAGGGTTTGGGAATAATATAGTTTATCCTTTAGGTAAATGTAAAATCAATTTATCTTTCAATGAATGCACCATTGAAACAGATGTATATTTCGTTGATGTCAATTTAGGTGACGTGGAAATTATAATCGGGTAACCAGTAATTAATAACAAAAACATCGAGATTAAAATAATGGGTGATTCGATACAACTGAATTATAATGAACATATCATAGAGCATAACAATACTGAAATAGAACACGAGAATAGAAAATTCGATGTCATTATTGCCAAGGATATGAAAATCCCCCCAGGGAATACTTTAGAAATTTTTGTGAAAAGTAATCACTGTGGTAACTTAATAGTACTTACCAGGTAAAATACAAAATACAATTCTATTTCCTACCGTAACCTCGTCCAATAATGTATTCACTATAAGTATTACCAATATTGGATCTAATGAAATAAAATTGCAGAGAAATACAACCATAACGAAAGCTTATATATTCTCAGAAGATCTTTTTTGTAGTCAATTTGAGAGTGAGTGTTTCGTAGGTAAAATTGATGTGAATGATATTGAGTGTAAACATTTGATAGAGCATGACCAACATGCACTTTGTAACTTGCTGCTGAAATACCAAGATTGTTTCGCTTAAAATACAGGTGACTTGGGCAAAACCGATATCCTAGAGTTCGAAATCAACTTGCAGTCACGGGAACCAATTTTTTACAAGCCCTATTGAATATCTGAAAAAGAAAAAGTTATACTCCGCAGAAAAATAAACGATTTATTGGATAACGGTATCATCAGAGAATCAAACTCTAGCTATTCGAGTCCAGCAATTTTAATCAAAAAGAAAAATGGTGACTACAGAGTAGCGATTGACTATAGAAAATCAAATAATATTACAGTGAATGATCGATACCCTCTTCCTAACATATCGAGGATCACATATCTAGACTGAAAGGTTTCAAGTATTTTTCTGGATCAGATATGACGCAAGGCTATTATCAGATACCCGTTTCTAAAAATTCTATAGACAAAACAGCTTTCGTTACGCCAGGTGGGCAATTTGAATTTCTCAGAATGCCCTTCGGTCTCTGTAATGCGCCTGCGGCATTCCAACGTTTGATTCATAAGGTACTTACTAAATAACATGACAAATTGCTTGTTTATTTAGATGATATCTTGATACCGTCAAATTCAGTTAGTGAGGGGCTTGACATTTTAGAATCCATTCTCAAAATCTTTCGGGAGTCCAACCTAAAACTCAATCTGAAAAAATGTAAGTTTTTCGAAACAAGTATAGAATATTTGGCTACGATATTTCTGTAGAAGGTATAAAGCCAGGACGTAGAAAAATACAGGCAGTCGTAGATTTTCCGGTACCCAAAAATGTACATGAGGTTAGACAATTCTTGGGTTTATGCTCCTATTTCAGAAAATTTATAAGGAATCATGCACTTATTGTGCAGCCTATTCAAAAACTCGCAAAAAAAATGTGTCATGGAAATGGGACGAGCCTCAAACTAAGGCAAGATTCAGACAGATCCGAAATCCGATCTTACGACGATCTGATAGCTTTCTGATTGGTCTTAATTTGAATTTAGACCAATCAGAAAGCTATGAGATCGTCGTACGAAAGGATTTCGGATCTATCTGAATCCAGCCTATAGCCTTTGAACAAATCAAGAAACTGTTAACCTCTCAACCCCTCCTTAGTATTTTCGACGCAAATTTACCGACAGAATTGCATACCAATGCGAGTAGCAAGGGTATCGCAAGTATATTAATGCAAACGCATAAAGAAGGACTCAAACCAATAATGTATTACAGCCGGGCCACAACTAATGTGGAAAGTGTTTACCACTCTTACGAATTAGAAACACTTGCGGTAGTCGAATCAATCAAACGTTTCAAAATTTATTTGACTGGACTACACTTCAGAATAATAACCGATTGTAGTGCTGTACATTTAACCTTCAACAAAAAATATCTCCTGCCTAGAGTTGCACGCTGGTGGCTGTCAATACAAGATTTTGATTTTCAAATAGAGCATAGGCCAGGTAGTAAAATGCTAATGTTGACGCCTTGAGCAGAAACATAGGTAATATTCCGGCAATACTCAATATAAATCTAAACGATTGGTTATACTGTATTCAGTCAAGGGATGAACATATATTACCAATCAGGAAAAGACTTCAAGAAGATATGGAGCGAGAATTGAAAAATGTGTATTCAATAAAAAAATATGGAATTTATCGTAGGACTGCTGACGGAAAAGACAAACTTGTGATACCAAAGTATGCTAGATTCAACCTGTTGAGGAAATTCCATGATGATATTGGTCATATCGGATTGAAGGAGTGTGAACAGTTAATTAAAAACCAATTTTGGTTTCAGGGCATGACTAGATTCATGAAAAAGTATATCATTTCCTGTCTTGATTGTGCATACAAACATTCACACTATGGTAAGAAAGAAGAATTTTTATTCCCTAGGAATAAACCTTCCGAACCATTAGATACTTGGCATATCGATCACCTAGGCCCCTTCTGTCAAAGTTCTAGATTTTCCTATATTTTCATGGTTGTTGATTCATACTCAAAATATCTCTTTGCACGACCAACGAAAAGTACTAGAGCGTGAGAGGTTATCTATAACCTAAAAGACTTGTTCGCCATGTTTGGAGTTCCTGGAAAAATCATATCGGATTGGGGAAAACCGTTCAAATCGGTAGATTTCAAAGAATTTTGTATTAAGTTTAAAATCAAGCCTATATTGAATACAGTTTCGTCTCCAAGTTCTAACGGACAAGTCTAGCGATACAACAGAACTTCGTTAGATGCGCTCAACACTTCAATCAATTACGAACATGATTGGCACGAAACATTGCCACAGGTAGTACAGTAGTACATTCGACTAAGGGTCAGTTTTTCAATACAAGGATAAATGAGTTATCTGTCAGATAGATGGAAGGAGAGAAGAGGTGCGCGTGGATAATATTTGACAGTGACAAGGAAAAAAACTGATGGTTATTTTAATCTGACAGATATCTTGCATTGAAAAACTGGCCCTAATAGTACTACCGGCTTTACTCCTCACAAGCTCATGTTTAGGTTTGAAAAAAATATATTGGGTGAATTAGGTGGGGATGATATTGGTCCTATAGACAGAGAAAGAGATCGAGAAGCAGCTATGAAATCTATGAAAAAACAAAGCGAGAGAATGAAGAAAGCTTTTGATAGTAAACGTAAAAAGATTAAGACATATAAAATAGATGAACTAGTACTATGGTCGGAAGGAAATAAAGATAGTAAGGAAGTTTCTAGGAAAACTGGCATAAAGTTTGACGGACCATACAAAATAGCAAAAGTAATAGAGGAAATGATAGGTATGAAATTAGTGCCCTACAAGGCATGAGAGGTTATAAAAAATATAGACCCACCGTTTCTGCAGAACAATTGCGTCCTTTCACTGGCGGAGTATTGAGCGATTCAAATTCGGATAGCGAAGTTAATAGTACAGATGAGCTTATTGATCTTCTGGAAGAGTAGGTATGGTGCTCTGATAACGGCTTGTGGCAAGCAGTCAATGATTTAAAAACAAAAGGGTCTGTAGAAAACATTATATAACAAATATATGGCCTGTAGCAGGTAATTTACACACAAGAACAGGAAAAAAATGGAAATGGATAAATAATAATCATGGGCCTGTTGTAGGCAAATATCAGCTAGCGAACGATAAGAATGAATGTTCAATCATTTCGTTCTTTGATTAAAAAAAAACACACATATTAATCAAAATGGATTTGTTTCAGCAAAAATACTGACACTAAACCACGAAGCGTCCGAAAAAGAAGCGAGGACGCTCCAGTTGTCAGGATGGCCGATTGTTAGAGAGGTTATCATTAATATTATTGAGATAGGCTGTGGGATGTGATAGTTATTATTATTTGTTAGAGATCTTATCATAATTATTATTATTGAGATGAGTTATGGGATGCTATAGTTATTATTATTTCGTCAAAACAAACCTAGTCGGGTCCGTACTTCCCACTGCTCCGACCCAGTGGGCGGACGCGCTAGTATAATTAACCAATGACCACTCCCCACACCGCGGGGTAAGTGGTCACTGGCTCCGAGAATCATGAGTCCTCAGCAGACGCAACGAACCGAGAATAACGGCCTTCTGCATGCGGCCGGCCAAGATCTCTGCCGCATTACGGCATGCCGCTGCCGGTATGATCTTGAGCTCCGAGTGTAGCGTTGGTCTGGAACCACCGAGAACACCTATAATCAGAACCACTAACTTGACAGTATAGTCCGGGTGGAGCCTGCGGAGTTCGTAAAGTAAATCCTGGTACTTTGTCCGTTTTTCCTCCTCTTTTCGGACGATATTCGTTTCGGCAGGGGCCGAAAACTCAATAACGAATATCGTCTTACTTCGGTGGTCGAATAGAACTATATCAGGCTTATTGGCTTGTATTTGCCTGAGGGTGGGGAATGAAAAGTTCCAAAAAATTCGACACTTTTCATTCTCCACAACGGACTCAATATCCCCTGGAGCGTAAGGCAGTACCGGTGTCCTGTCTATTTCATACGAGTGCCGAAGAAAATAGTACAGCACTCGTAAGGCCGCGTTATGGCGATGGATATAGGCCGAGACCGCATAAACTGCATTATTATGCATATTATTATTATGTCAAAACAAACCTAGTCGGGTCCGTACTTCCCACTGCTCCGACCCAGTGGGCGGACGCGCTAGTATAATTAACCAATGACCACTCCCCACACCGCGGGGTAAGTGGTCACTGGCTCCGAGAATCATGAGTCCTCAGCAGACGCAACGAACCGAGAATAACGGCCTTCTGCATGCGGCCGGCCAAGATCTCTGCCACATTACGGCATGCCGGTATGATCTTGAGCTCCGAGAGTAGCGTTGGTCTGGAACCACCGAGAAAATAGTACAGCACTCGTAAGGCCGCGTTATGGCGATGGATATAGGCCGAGACCGCATAAACTGCACAAGATGACAGCAAATGCATCAAAGTCTCGGGCGCCTGTCGGCAGGCCCTGCATCTAGTAGGTATCAGGGACCTCTATACCCATCACGCGGCTCCGATAGACAAGGGTATTGAAGACACCGTCTTGGCACGCCACGATGAACCCTTCAGTCTCCGACTTCAGCTCACCTGACCTGAGGAAGGCAAATGTCAGCTTAACAGACAAGCCATGGTCCTCGATGTTCTTAAAGAAGACTCCATACATGGGCTTGTCTGTATGCAGCTGCAGCATTTTAACATTCTCTGCAGCCTTGATGTGAGCTTTTCTCCGTGCGGGCTCCAACTCGGTGAAAGAGAGTTGGTTTACCCGCTCGGTGTCGAAGACTATACCAAGGTCATCAGCAGCGCGCCTTGCTGCCTTAAATTAAAAGGCTCCGATTCCTGCATGTTCATGGTTTCGAACCATGCAGTGTAGGGGATCCGAACTCCTGATGACTCTACAGGTTCCATTCAGTACCATTCTGTTGTGTATTATTATTATTATTAAGAGATATTGTCATTATCATTAGATAGATACAATCATTACTATTATTATCATTATTAGTTTGTCATTAAGTGATAGTATTGTTATTGAATTCCCCTGTATTCGAGTACGTCGATAGCCATTAGAATTATTAGGTAACTATATCGGATGATCATGAATCTTATTGTTAATCATACACAGATAGAATATGTTCAGCGGCAGTTTTAAAGAGGAGGTGGAATAGAAAACATCAAGAGTAAAATACGTGTTTTAATTGTTAAAACTCTAACAATAGTTAAATGTCATCCAGTAAAAAACAGCTGTACTACATCTATGTAGTAATATATTCAGACGACCCGCCTCATATGATTACGATTGAACGACACAGGTTAATGCGTTCAATAGGCGATAATCTTCAACCGCTAGATGACGCTGCTAAATCCAAGATGGCTTCACTTTGGGGTGCACAACAAATTTTGGCCATTTGATGTAATGGTACTATTAGTTCATGTTTTGCATTCTTAAGGACTTATTGATTGATAAATACTATTGAAACGTCTTGAGCTGCTTTATGTACTAAGGTTGATACATGTTTGGCTATTATTACATTCTTATTTTAGTCGTGAGTGTTATAATTTGTAACTACTCCACCTACGTACCTTTCAGATTGAAATGCCGTGATAGAAATGGAGCTATGTAGTATTCTGGATTACATGAGAAACAGATCTCGACCGTTGAAAGAGGGTAAAACATCCTCAGACAATGGTGAAACTGTCTTCAGAGCGAGGCATATTATCGCATATGGACTGGAAGAAAATAACCACAAAAAATAGTGAGCTTATAATTGCGAACATAGGCTTCGGTAAAGCTTCCACAAGGAATTTATATATTTCTGCCAATGTCTCTTTAAATCGGGTTCATCTGGGTTCTGCAAACATATTATTGCACCCTTATATCATGTCATTTCCAAAATATTATATAGAAGTAAAAGTTGATTGTGATAAATTTTTGCATGTAATTAGCTTTTTGTGCTGAATAAAGGATCAATATATCAGATTTATTAAAAAAATGTCACCGATTAGTGTTTCAACAAATGCTTTATTCTTACTATTCAAATAAATTATGAGAAAAACCTGATTTTTGTTTTGCTATAAAAACTTTTTCTGTACTCATACATTGTATAATTCATGAGATACATTACTGAGTATTTTGATGAAACCTATTTTGGAAAAAAGTTGAAGAAATGAGTTGGGTACTTCACTTCTCGTGCACCAAACTTGTTTTTCGAAGAGTTGAAGCATGCAATGCATGCCAATTAATTAGTGGAATGAATCATTGATTTATAGAGATCAACTACCCTAACGCCGAACTGATATCACTCGACTCACTTATGAATTCGTTAACAAGGTTATCATTTTCAGAAGAAAATTGATAATATCAAGTGGTATTAGTTTGGTTAGGGTAATTGATCTCACACCAAAGGTTCCAATCTCACCAATTATGAATAAATCATGCTTTTCAAAAAAATGGGTCTAGCCAAGGAGATACAATATTTTCTTGGCAGTATTTCTACTGACTAATTTGGGGACAGTGTGAAAGGATAAAAAACAGACTAGAAAACTATTATTTATTTACATAAACGTAATCCTACTTTCCTTTAACTAGGTATTAATAAATATTATATTATAAAGTCTTGAAAATGGCTTCAAAGTGGGAACTAAAACGTCCACTTAACTGTATTCTCAGAACCTCCAGAAACTGTGTAGGCTACTTACGTAACATATTTTTTTATTGGTTTACTAATTTTCAATGTATTTTTCCACTTGAGACAAAGCTTTTTGTCGTTGATAGGGAATTTATGTTATGAAATAGTACTAGTATTATATGATGAGCAGTGGGACACCGAGCACATTTTTCTCGATTTTGTAGGAATACTTCAATGAATTCGCTGCATTTTGGTTTGTAAACCATAATAACACTTCCTATCTTTTTTACTCTTCGCACTTCTGTAGTGTATTAAGTTATATATATTTCCAAAATAATGATTCTAAATATAATACTCATAAGACTCCATAGAATTTATATTTGTTGTTCACCTTTTGGTTAGTTAAAAAAATATATATAGATGGAGACCACATCGACGTTTTAGGCTATTGTGTATAGTCCATTAAACGTCAAAACTTGCACAACATCTATTTCAGAATCTAGTACTCCGAAAATCCACAAACAACAGTGAAAGAAAGTAGTAGGAAGAGGAAGAATTCACTAATCAGCTGAGGATATTGAGTTAAGTGGCCTTGATTGAGGAAAGTGACGTTGAAAAGTAACAAAGAATCATGTAATATTTCGTAGAAGTCGCAAATACCAAATTCAATCCGAGACATACATACCTATATTAGAATAAAATTTTTGTGATTAAACAGTGATATCGTAAAACTGCAATAGATCCGATACGTAAGTAACTTTCCTTCAGATTTGATTGCCAAAAGGGATCAGAATCAAAGGCTTAGATATATTGGGATAACGGGGTTTAATATACGAAATACATGATTATCTAATCTCAATAGAGAAATATTTTTCGAAACTTTGTTCATTCTATGACCATACTCTACTTTCAAAATATAAATTGTGACTGTTTCAGATAGAATTGTGGCACCCTGAGATAAGATCAGGATGTCACACTACAGTGATGCAGAAGACTCAACTGACATCCAGGATATAGAAACAGTATTGAGAAAAAGAAAAATATGGGACCCGGAAACTGAATCTATAACATCCGAAATCAAAGAATTACTTGAAGAAGATGTGAATTCTCTGTTGGTGAGTGTACAAAATGGTGATGGTATTCAGTTTTATGGTGAAACTATTGTGTTGAGACCTCTTAGTAACAGTTGGGAAAGGTAAAAATTTCAAATGTTTGAAACACTAAAGCCTTCTTCATTTAAACGTAAGGTGCAGTAGCATTAAAAAGTAAGAAAGTTAAACTGTAGGAAGCATACATGAACCTTTCTACCCCATTCTATTTTACGTAATCAACCGATAATTAATAATTGGTGATACATCAATTAACTAGATTTTTGCCTCATTCGCAAGTGAATCATGATAAAATTGAAACGAAAAAATTTAAAAACTATTGACAAATCGCAGAATTTCAAATATTATCACTATTGGATATAACATTGTAAAACAAAACTTTTAATAAAAGTATGGGTACTTTACTTTTACATGAACCAGGTTTCTCTGCCACCTTGCCTAACTGAATGCATTACTTTATCTCACATTTACATGAACTAGGCTTTATAGTCGATACTCCACAATTTCTTTGGATCACTTATTATTTTGGTGTAATGAGGGAGTCGACTAATGAATAATGAATGGATATCAATGGCAATAACTAGTTCCTCGTTAAAAAAAAATGGAAATTTGGGGTGGTTCGAGGGTAGTTTTCAAGTCACATTGTGAACAGTTGTGATAAGTAGTCATGTTTGAAAGGTGTAATATATTCGACCTGCATATTCAAGAAATCTTAGTTTGTAATTGTATTTAGTATAATATATATGTAGGAATGGTTTATCAGGATAGTTGTGTTGATTAATTGGTTATTATTGGATTAAAATGAGATAAATCAGCTGTCAGTTTAAAAATAATTAGTGGTTATTTTTGGGTTGAAAGTTATAAAGTTATGATGGGCGTGTTCAAAGTTGTAATATAATCTGATTGCATGGAAAAATATTCAAAAATTCCATAAGATAAGAACTTTTATAGTGTACAAAAGTAGTGGTGGTTTATCTGAGTAGTTCGAGGTTCACAAATTATTTTGGTGTATTTGAGAATGTCAGCGAACGAATCATTACCTGATGATTCCAATGAAAAAACCACTGGCTGTCTTAATTTTCCAAGCGATAAGCGACCTTCATGACACATGACATTTCTGTCCCCTAAGTCTTGCAGACAACTTGCGGCATCTCCTCCACGATACAATTAGCCCATCTATTTGGGGTAATAAATAGATACATATACACAACATTTTTCCTTCCCTAAATATTACATCAATCTAGGCTAGTCTGAATCTTGCTAGCTTTTTTATTATTCGAGCTGTCCTTCTTAATGGTGTAAATTCCGGGTTACCACTACATGAAAATTCCTTTTGTTTTGGGCTTTTAGTTTATTCAGTTTTTTCAACACTGCTTTCCAATTTGAAATAATATATAAGGCGTTGAGTGGCCATGTTTGAGGAACTGGGCTCAGAACTAACCACTAATTATTTTTAAACTGACAAAAGAGCTGATTTATCTCATTTTAATCCAATAATAACCAATTAATCAACACAACTATCCTGATAAACCATTCCTACATATATATTATACTAAATACAATTACAAACTAAGATTTCTTGAATATGCAGGTCGAATATATTACACCTTTCAAACATGACTACTTATCACAACTGTTCACAATGTGACTTGAAAACTACCCTCGAACCACCCCAAATTTCCATTTTTTTTTAACGAGGAACTAGTTATTGCCATTGATATCCATTCATTATTCATTAGTCGACTCCCTCATTACACCAAAATAATAAGTGATCCAAAGAAATTGTGGAGTAATTGAGACTGCATAAATCCACACTCAGGTATATATATATATATATATATATATATATATATATATATATATATACTCGCGCAAGTTCAACACAAATTTTTGACAGAAAATATCACAAAATGGTTAAGACTTTCGCGGCCGAGGTTATTAGTATAACTACTTCTCTTCGGGCTTGAAGGCCGTCGTTCTTCGGAATTTCTTCCTGACGTTTCGCTAGCGCGAGTGGCCAGCTTCTTCAGAGGCTTATTCATCTCCGATGACTAAACAGTTCGATTTCTCAAGGCGTATTTATATTGATGCAGGTAGTCTGGAGTGTTAATTACTTCTGTCGGGTTCGGGGAATAATCATCATTATTAGTTGCCGCACTACCTGCTGTGATTTCATTAGTTATTCTTGTTTTCTTCAGAATCGGATTCCAAATTCTGTTTAGAGTCAACGCTTCTTCCTTTCTGTTAAAATTGTCCGCATGTTTTTGGATCTCTATTGCCTCCCGTACCAGTCGGCTATGGTAACCCTGGTTGGGGGCAATCAGTGTTGCATTTTCGAACAGAACAGTTTCATGTACGATTTTCACTGGCAATTCAACAAATTGTTGTGCTTGTTCCTCACTCCTGATTATTGTTGTGTGAATATACCGATCATGCGGAATTATAGTCATGAATGGAGAGGTTGAAAATTCAAGAGAAATTTTGTGAATAAAACAGTTTGTATTGCATTACTACTTTTCTTCGGGTTTGAAGGCCGTCGTTCTTTGGAATTTCTTCCTGACGTTTCGCTAGCGCGAGTGGCTAGCTTCTTCAGAAGCTCACTCATCTTGAATATGATAGTCAAGATCCTAAAAATTAATAGAAAGAGGAATCACCCCAAATACCCACATTTCTGATATTGTTCGAATCATAAATTATATTCCAGATATATCCCTTCAACTCTGTTCACCATAGCCCTCGTTTTTTTGGAGTCGTATTCAAAAACTGAACCAATAGCAAATTTTAATTTTGTTTTTTTTTATAGATCACTTATCAGAGATGAAATAGAACTATCTTGATATTTTCCAATGTTATCTTGAGTAGCACCTACTTTGGAATTTCAAAGGTTACTATACAATTATTCCAAAAATGATCTCATTGTTTTTTTGATAATGAACCATTGAAGTAATCAAAGTTCAGGTCCACTGTTCATTGCTCGATTTTGAATAGAACACACCCATTTCCACAAATTTACAATGAATTCATAGAAATGCAGACCAATCTGTTCTCTTCTGAACTATGTCATACAATTTTTATACATAATTAGTTGTCTTGTCTCAAGAATACTTGTGAAAAGGAACATCAAAAATGCAAAAAATTTCGTGCACAGATTGTCTCATATAACCTACTACCGATGTGTTACAAAATATGCTTGGAACTGACGCAAAACGCACCAAATTATGTAAAACGGTTTCACATCGAATTGGCCGAAACTCTTGGACAATGAATTTCACAGCATCAATAACAGAATTCTCTATGGACACGAAAAGATCCTAAGTGAAGTTTCGAAATTATGGGACCTACAATTTCCAGATTTCCAATGATTTGCGCTTCTGGGTAAAATAAGCTGAGAGTGAAAGTAAGGGTAAAAACAGTGGAGCAGCTCAACCCGCCGCGCCACTCGCCACGCCACTCACTGCGCATATTGCCGTGTATTTATACTTGCTCCTGTAAAACTTAGTACGGTTAAGATCTATCCTTGGGTTCGTTGATTAAAACTCCAAACAACACTAAACTACTTTTATTACAACTCTTTATCACAACAAAATACAATACAATCACTTAAATTGCTCCACCAACTTTCCAACGCTCGGTACTAAAACCCTCTGTAATAGAAATTCTCTACTTCAACTTCTGCACTTCGCAATACCGAAGCTCTCTTCGATAAAAACTCTGTGAAACTCGCCTCTCCACTAAGCTCACAACTCTGATAACTATCCGAATAACTCTGCTAAACTCTCTCTCTGAATAATATCTGCTAAATAACTGTATCCTCTGCGATGAAGTGTCTCCTTATATACCTGCGTATGCCTATGGAGAATCTTCGAGAGAGGCCTCGATGATGTAAATCGAATTCTCTAAGCGAATCAAGAGTTCCTGAAAAATGACGTTCGCTTTTCGACCCTTCATATTATTCTGCGTTTATGAGCGACAGAGCCAGCACTTCCGTAACAGTACAGTAGTTCATCTCGCCATTTCAAAATCATCGGATTAGAGCAGTTCCAAAAAATGTTCACCAAAAATCAGACACTCGCCTGAGATTGAAGAAAGTGGGAAGACGCATGACCTCAGGAGATTAAATCGCACAATAGGAGTTGAAAGACGAACAAGTTGTAAAGAAATATTTATTAAACGCAGGATCCTTACTTCACCTTGCATTTACATATTTCAAGTCCCAATGTATGTAAAAGCAAACATCACAGTATTTAAAAGTCTGAAAGTTAATGATTACAATACTAGAAAGTCAGCGACATTGGAAATACCAGCACATAGACTATCAAAAACTGAAATGAGTCCAAAATATATGGAAATCAAATTGTAATAAATTACCAACCAATATGAGAACATGCCCATTAAAAACAATCAGAAATTATGTAAAACAGCTACTCTTGGGAAAGGTATTCTACTCCGTGGATGAATACTTGAATCTCGAACTGTAGATGTATACTAAGATTTTATAAGGAGTAGATAGATAGATAGATTTATTGATCTCTTTGAATCACATACATGACATGAGACAAGTCTTACAGTAGTAGGTTTAAAACGAGTAAAAACATTTTTGTCGCGCAGTACAATACAATACAATTTAAAACAAAAGTATATGTAGACAACAACATTGTATAGTTAGTTAAAATAGGTAATTTTATATCGTTTATATTTGAAACAACCATTCAAGATATAAAAGTATTATGAGCATTGGTTTGTGAATTCCTCCAATGAGTAGAAGCAATTTTCAACCAGGAAAGATTTCAGAATGGATTTAAATTTATGTATGTTGCTAATTTCTTTTATTTTATCTGGTAGAAGTATCCTCCTGCATATAGTGGAGATTTTTTAAGTTGCATACGGTTGAATTTGCATAGGTGGACGTCATTCTTGGTTCGGGTGTTGTATTCATGGATGTCACTATTTTTTTGAAATTTATCCTTGTTCTTGTGTGTATAACTTAGTAGCTTTTGAAGATAAATACCTGTACAAGTCAGTAAGCCATTATTCCTGAAAGTATCTCTACAGGACTCCCTATAGTTCAAGTTGAATATTAAGCGAATGAATCGCTTTTGCAAAATAAATACCCGCGAGATTTCCGTCGATCTGCCCCACACAATTATGTTACAGCTGATTGCGGAGTGAACTAATGCATGGTATAAGTTTATTAGGTGATGTTCATAGAGGTTAGATATCTCTACCATATATGTTATAAGTATTTGTATCCTTCATGTTCTATATTGTTAAAATATTTTCTGGGTTCGTTCACCAAATAATGCTCCAAACAACACTAAACTACTTTTATTAACGTTACTGTAAAATACAACCACGGTACTCGCTTCTAAGAGCTCAAAAACACTTAGCTGACTGAACATCCAACACTTTTACTAACACTGTCGCCAACACGAAAATAAATCCTTATATAGTCTGATCGATTTATCTAGAAGTTTAGATGTTCCAGTCGAAGTTTCAAAGATATACCCAGCACCAAATACAACGATAATAAGATCATTAGAATATGAAATTAGCAGTTATCACATAAATATCAGGAAAATATAAACTCATATCTGAAAAATCCTATTTTCTTGGAAAGAAAAAGGACCTCTTTTATGAGTGCCAAAAGCATCAAAAGTAGAATGCGAATGTGGTAATGTTGATTTGAATTTAAAAGTAATGGATTGGTTCAACATCAATGTTGAATTAAATATAAAAGAAGCTCATTTTCTCTTTGAAAAAAAATATTTATTTTTGCGTTTTTTTGTTGTTATTCAATAATTTTCTGTGAGCAATAACCTTAATAGAATCTGTGTTTGGAATGAAGCTCAAAGAAACAACAATCTTGGAACCTCTATTTTTCATAATTCACCAAAAAAAAATATACTGTATGTATGCCCACAATCAGTTGGGTTGACATTGATATTTTGTTTTGAAAATGTCTGTAACGGAACACGTATGTCAAAAGACAATATCGAGGAATGGGATGTAGAAGATAACATTAACACTGACCAAAAAATGAAAAGAGCTCCCGGATTCTCTAATTGGAAAATTGAGGAATATTTCTTGCTTGTATGATATCATCGTTCTTCAATAATTCATCGAGAGAATTCTTATTGTCCAGAAAACCAAAAAATTACTTACTACTCAAATTGCCCATGCAGGTCACCCGTACAATTTCCCAATTGCGTTTGTGTAATAAATTCAAACTTAAGTTCACTTTGAATGATTCTTCCATTATTATAGACTCTACTGAATTAACAAAAATATATTACAGTTTCCTGTATGATTTTCACTCACAATGGGTTTACAAAACCGCGACACGTGTTTCGCTATTACAATAGCTTCTTCAAGCAAGATAAAAAAATTTTTTTATCTTGCTTGAAGAAGCTATTGTAATAGCGAAACACGTGTCGCGGTTTTGTAAACCCATTGTGAGTGAAAATCATACAGGAAACTGTAATATATTTTTGTTAATATGGATTTTCATCAAGTATCGGCCAGTTCAATTCAATCTACTGAATTATGTACCATGTGTAACTCACAAGAGCCTGAAAATATCATCCATATGCTATTTGAATGAATATTCAGTCATATTAAACCTGCTGTTGAGTGCTTTAACGAATCTGGAATCTGTACTGTCAGCTCTTGATGACTTGGACCAGTATGCTGCAAAATCAATTTCGTGTTACGTGTGGAATATTTTGAAATTGAGATCTTTCGTTCTGAATGAATAACATATCTGAATTTTGCCGCACTCTGTGCAGAATTGTTTCTCAAAAATGCCATTAAATTGTTTATTCTTTTTCATGTTATTGTCCATTAGGAAATTGCTGATATTGTTGAACTATTGAATTATGTTCTGCTGTAGGCTACAGGCCAAACCTCTTGCGAAAGTTTTTAGATTTTGTCTACAATCAGAGCATTTCAAAATTTCCTAAAGTCGTTTCACTAAATATTCACTAAAATACACTACAGTACACTCTGACAAGCATGATCTCTGAAAATGAATAAGTTAGGCTTTTGACAATCTTCTCCCTATGCATGATCTGACATATGAATTTTACCTTGTGGAATTATTTTTGGCTTTTATTTGTTCTTTTTCATCTGTTGTATTTTTTTATTCCTCCTATATTCCCATTTTTGTAATATTGGATGAGTATCTGATTTATAAAACTTCCTGTATAAGATTGAATACGGATTTTTTTGAATGAGACGGCTGCCTCAACATTTCGCGCGATAGGTTCCTTGGCTAGTATAATTTTATCTTTTTCCTGAAAATTCAAGTACCTGTAATTCTTTCTTGACAATATTTTCGAAGTCACAAGTGAATTTCTTTCAAGCAAAATCGTTCATGCAGAATCTGCCAAAACAAGTATTGAAAACCTCCATTAAATTGTAGAATACACATTATAACTGATTTCTCCATTGAGGTTACTGAAAGACATTATATTTTTATTGAGTTTCTATTGAATGGGCAAAACATGCAGAACTCAACATTTGAATAAGTTTCTGATAAATAGCGCGATATGTTTCGTCATAAATTACACCAAACGGTAAACAAACCGATACGCCTAAAAAATTCCGAAAGTTTTTATGTAATCATACGGTTAAATCACAGCAATACGTGAAGAAATACGTTTTCATTTTATGTGTGCATGTCAATAGTTCAAAACTTGAAATAGAACATGTGTTTTGAGATGATGAAGCACGCGTGGTTTCAGCGTGTATACAAGCATCTCTCTTGCTAATGATTCTGCATCATTATTCACAGTTCACCAAACCCTTTTGGAAATTTTCCACGAACAAGTAATTCTTGATCTCATCACATCAAAGAATAACTTAAAATGAAGATAGGCAGTTGATTGAATTGGAAGAAGGTAACATTTTACAGGGACAATTTTATCGACTTTCGAGCAATAACGAAGTTAACCCAATTTTCCAAACATTGTTTATACAACTTTGAAAGAATTATGTAAACTACGAGATGGGAAAATTTCAACCCGGAATTTCTTTGAGAGTGGTAAAATAACTTATATATTGGATGTGGGGGTTTGAAACCGAAAGAACAAGGGCAGTATAGCGATTTTCAAAAAAGGGGGACATTCTTCAAAAAAAAAATCCATAGAAATATTGTAGATAGTGCTAAAAGGTCAAACTTTCGCAAGTGCCATTTTTTACATAACTGCAATATTTTCGAGAGGAATAGGATATTAGTATGTGAAATGAACTACTGAGTCCAAGTGGAAGTTCTGTAACACTGAAAGTGCTCAAACAGAGAATCAGTTTTTCTACTTCATATCAATGATTCGCTAGAAAAAACATCTTGTTAAGTGCATAATTTTGCGGACGATGGTACTCTTTATACTAGTTTCTCCTCCAGAGTCCCCATACCAGCACGGGAAACGAAAAATTCAGAAAAGCATTAGCATCGATAGAATCAACGATGACTTGGCGAAAATAATACAATGAGGTAACATCAATTTGGTGGAATTCAATGCAGGGAAAACCCAGGCATGTCTCTTCTCGATGAATGTCGATCTATCTTTATCTAGTATTCAGATGTCAGAAGTTCAATATCTTGTTCGTCGGAGGGTAGAAATGATGAATATCACTACATTTCAGCACCTGATTAATATCATTCAAGAAAGTAAGGTTAAGTCAGAGAGAAAAAAGATATTGAGAATACGTGAAAATAATTGCTGGTTGAATGAAGAAATACTGGAAATGATGGTTAAAAGGGATACAATTTACAAACAAAAACTCAAACAACTACAGAATCTAGATTTAGATATGGAATTTAAAAAAATTAAAAATCAAATAAACAATAAAATAAAAACATTGAAGAATAGGTATTTTCGGACTAAATTCGATTTAGCTGGTAACGACATTAAAAAACAATGGACATTTATCAGTAGTTTCTTTAAAAGGAAAACAGCAGGGTTAACCATTGTCTGTTTAAAGATTGAAAATACTCTTGTACATGATAAAGTGGATATAGTAAATAATTTAAATAGATATTTTTCTTATGTTGGTAGTTCTATTTCGAAAGAATTAGAAAATGAAATCAGATCAACAGGTGCAAGTATTGAAAAAAATGAAGTCTATATACAAAACACTGTTCTAGTAGACCCTACTGATGAACAAGAAGTGAATGAAATCATACTGGAATTAAAGATAAATTCAGCACCAGGCCATGATGGCATTTCAGTCAGAGATTTACTCAACCTCAGACCATATATTCTGAAAATATTGGTAAAATTAATTAACAATGTAATTATAACTGCAAGATTTCCAGATTAACTGAAAATCAGTAAAATCACCCCAATATATAAAGCAGGTGATAAAGACTCCATGAATAACTATAGGCCGATATCTGTGATTAGTGTTTTGTCTAAAATTGTTGAAAAGATTTTGTAAAAACACTTAAAAGTCACTTAAATTGTTTGTAGTTAGTGTTCACACTTGTAATAATTAAGTTAGTTGTTCTCGAGGCCAGTGTTCTAAACACAGATTAGAGAACTTTGTTTGCTGTAAAATTTGTAAAAAAAATTTGTTGGATAAACATTGTTTTCGAAAAAAAACTATTCCTACAAAGTCAAGTATCTCGATGCTAGGAATTACGATCAGTAGTAATCTCTCATGCAAAAACCATGTGAAATCGATCGATGAGAGTGCTTTCCAGAAGCTAGGATTTCTATTTCGAAGAAATATTTTACTTCTCGTCAGCTTCTAATGATCTACAAGGCAAAGATACGGCTTGCTATGGAATATAATCCTCATGTATGAGGCTCCGCACCAAAACATTAATTGAAGCTTTTTGATTGCATTCAGGGAAAGGCAATCCGTCTTGTTGGTGATTCTTCGCTCACCGACTTGCTCACTTCGTTGGAACATCGTATAAAGGTCGGAGACTTGTCTTTTTTCTATAGATATTCTTACGGCAGGGGCTCTTTGAATTCTCTACTACCCTTGGCAGTATCTACGCAGTATCTACACGGATGACCCGACAGAATTCCACCCCAATTGTTGTGAGCTTGAAGACCTGTCGAACCCCTCTTGCTCAGGGATCTTTTTTCGATAGCTCAGCTGAACTTTAGAATTCTTTGCCGAAAAAGGTTTTGGTAAATGTTAATTCGTATTTCTGACCCTCGATTCAAGCGGTGTTCTTTGAACATTACAGGATTTTCCTTTCAATGGCGTTTTGGGTAGATTAAAGTAACAAGATTGATGAAACCGAGTAAACAGTAAAGATTATTATTACAGGAAAATGAAATGAGTGTTTGAGCATCTGAAATCAAATAGCTAGTTGTGTTGTGATACTTAATAATGTACATCTGAATGATGTGTGTGATTGGTATTAATTATTACTTCCAAGCCTAGATGTTTAAGCACGTTTCAAGAAAATAAAAATGTTCTTACTTGCTTGGCCATAATTGGTCAACGTTATGTAATTATCAGTATCATTTGTTGTAATCTGGTATATTTCTTTCAGGGTTTTTGGGCAATAAAGTGTTCACTAAATCACTATTATAACTATTGTCATAATTTTTTTTATGACTTTTACCTATTTTTCGAAATTCGTATCCGATAAGGATATGAATTTTATAGAACAAATCGCGATTAACAACGGTTATAATCGAGATTTACTACATACTTTATTTTCCAAAGAGCTGTGTAGTCAAGCCCTGAAAGAAATATACCCAGTTACAGCTTGTCCATTTCATTTTGACACGGAAATGACGTATTACGCAGTGTGAGACATGCAGCCATTTGAAATTTACTGTCAGCTTAGTGCGCAACCGGACGCGGAGCTAATTTCTGTGACAAGTTGAATTGGATACGCCGTACAACAAATGATGTTAAGGATTACAAGACTTTGATCTATTTAGTCCAATCTGGTATAGCATATAATATAAACCATAATTTAGGCTCACAAGTCAAAAACAATAGAGATGGAAGTTTTGTGTCAGATAGGTCACGTGTTTATGGATTATTGTGAGGTTCGTGTCCTATGTTTCACGTCGGCCATACGGGAAGAACATTTGATATATGAGTAGAACATAGAAATAGTTTCCAAAATGGTGAAACCAATTCTACGTATGCATTTCACCCCATTGCATAGAGAGGGACATGCGTTCAACCATGAATTTGAATTCCTTCATTTCCAAAAAAGGGTTTGACACTCAATATTTTGTAAAGTATGGAAATCAATAATTGTCACAGTATCTGATGAATGATCAAGCTGGGCTGAATGATTGCCCTCTGCTGAAAATATTCTTTCCAGGAAATTAAACTTATTTGGGGTTGATGTGTCGGACCATATTCTATGTACCGTCGTATATAGTTTATAGTATAAATTTGGAATATTTTAGTGTTATAGTGTTAGAACAGTTGAAGAAATGGATTAATCACTTACTTACAAGTAGAAAGTTAAAAAATCTCTTGATGGTTGTACATTCTACAGTGGCTTTCATTAAGAGAATATTTCAATGAAATATCATCTACTGTGGTTCGAAGCTGTTAGGATTTTTTGCATTCGGTTTCGTTTCTCGTTTTTTTTTTCTGGTTTATTCTTACAAGAAACAATGAAATCTCTCTCTAGAACGACGTGGATCAACTATTTCTGTACATTTTGAGTAGAACCTATTCCATTTTGTTCTTCCGAACAAATTTCTTTTTTAATAATGTTTTTTTTTGATATATTGAACTTTTGGCGGGAAGGACTTTCCGGTGAAAACTGCATAAAAAGTGACATTTTAGATTTGATCGCTTCTTCAGGGTCTATTTCGTATGCAGAGGAGGAACACTTTATCTCTACAGATTGATCGACCCCAACCAAGCCATCTGATTCGCACCAAGAAATTTGAGTTCCTCATGTATGAACAAGCCGCAAGCTTGTTTTGTTTTCCCATGGTTCACAGAAGATGCATTGAGACCTCTAGAACTGCATAAAATCTGTTTGACGAGTGGGTCGTGATTCGTAGTTTCTCTTCGAATGCAAACTTTACCAAAATTAGACGCAGTCGAAAGAAATCCTTTCTATTCAGGCTATCTAACAATTTTTTCTCTTGGATGTCAAAGTTAGGCTTTCTCCATATGCGTGATCTGAGTATGAATTTTACCTTGTGGTATTTTTAGTTCATTTTTTTCCTTTTTCATCTGAAGTATTTTTTTCTCCCATATTTCAATTTTTATAATGAATGAGGATCCGAATGAAAATCGTACATGAAGATCCTGCCAGAAAAAGTATTACTACGAAATCTCCTAGCGCCGGTCCTGTCGGTCGTTAAATGGAAGTAATATGAGGGGTCGAAGAAAGAATGTTTACCTGCGGGCTCCTGAATCGCGAAGAAATTTCGATACACACGAGTAAATATACGAAGGCGGTTCGGCAGTCGGCAGAGTTTTAGTAAATAGCGTTAGATAGATTAGCTGAGCAGTTTGTGAAGAGTTTTAATACACGAACCCAAGGAAATATCGTAACAATATTGAAACCCTCCAAAGAATTGATTGATCAATCAAATAGGAAATTGAAAATGGTATATTGAAAATTCGCAAATAATAAACATCAAATAACTAATAAAAATATAAAATGAAAAAATTATGTAAAAAGTGAGTGATAAAACGAAATTCATATCGAGTGTATTCACGAATCTGCAACCGTCCTCACCAAATTTGAGGGCATGAAATACTTTTGCCAATTCGAAATTGTAAACTTGTGTTGGAAGTGTTCGAATCACCATCAGCTATGAACATATTGTAAATCACTCCGTGCTCTTTCTCACTCTTCAAAAAACCCTGCCGAAGAATTTCAATCTCCATCAAAGGAGAAGTCCCGTAGTAATTTTCAAAACACTCATGGAGATCGACTTTTTCTTTGTCAGCTTGCCTAGAGCAAACGATGCATAATTTATTTTTCACGTCTAGGTGCGAAACTTTTTTTGTATGAAAGCCAACGATTGCTGCCACTCCTGATGAGGAATTATAATTCGCTTTCTAGGATCTTTTAGCCCATGAAGCCACAAATGTTAGTAGTGAGACACCACGCTTGTCCAGTGCTCGTACCGCTTTTACATATTCTGCTTTCTCCTGAACAACTTTTCCAATTATTACTTTCTTATGCTGTTCTTTCCACATTTACTTCAAATAATGCTGTATGTTATGAAATGTTCTTGTGAATATGTTGACTATGTGGATGATTGATAAAAACTCATCCAGTCCAGCGTATGAAATGCTTGAAATCGTTATGCCACAAACCGCAGCAATAATCACATCTCTTTCGTCAGAAGCGTTAAGAGACTTGACATTGAATGACATCTCACACATACCGCAAATCAAAGTAAACGTTGATCAAAGTCCATATCTTGTTTTATTTACACCCGTACTCTAATAATATACTTAGGTATATGCCCACAACCCGTTTTATAATGAAATCCATTACGATACAGATTTTCAACCAATAGAAACCCATTATTTTTCAATCAAGCATGATGTGCAAGCTTTGACGTTTGTCAAATCAAAATCAGTAGGTATTGAATTTTTGAAGAATTTAGTCAATTTTCGATAATCGTATGAAAATTTCTTATAGCAGTGATATAGAAGAATTATGAGCGATTCCTCCACAGATGTCTTAGACAAGAAAAAAATACAATCGAAAGGATTATATTTTTCATTTGACAAATGCAACACATATGTTTTTATTTTCAACTAAATTATATGAGCTCTCATGTCCGAGTGGTCAATGGCGCGGGCAGTGATCAATCACGTTCGGGTTCAATTCCTGACCTCGCCTGAATTTTTTTTTATTTCCATTTCTCATTGTTGTATTTTCTGTGGTTATACCATCAATTATAATTTTGTAGAATTTTTCGAAGAAATACGATTGATTACCTACTATTATTGTGTTCAATATAAATATATAATATAATAAAATTTTTAGTTCTTCACTATTTATTGGGTGTAGATAAAATAGCGTATCCAACTCTCATGTAATGGTTATTAATACACTCGCATAAACCATACGAAACTCACCTTCGGCTCGTTTCGTATCATGGTTTATGCTTATGTATTAATAACCATCATTACACGATCTTTGCATAATATACTATTATTCGAAAATTCCAAACTAATGAGGGAGCAACTGAATTTATCTCCATGAGCCTTTATCCCTTTCGGACTATCTGAAAAAATGAATAATAACCACTAATCTTCGATCGTCAACGGTCATTGATTGTTGCGATAGTCAACAAACAGCTCTCGTGGTTTTCTGCAAACGTGTGACTGATATCTAAAAACGAGAAACTTTTTGTATTCCTTTTTTCAAATGTCATCCTCATACCTGGCTTCAATTCGCCAGTCGTTTTCACGTCCTCCTAAGATTTATTTTGAGTTTGTTTTGAGAGCAAAAAGTTTTGATATTATACCAGTTTCAGTGTCTCCTATCCAAATGCCTAGTTTTACTGGAGTATAGTTCTTGAACGAGATCAAGATTACGATCTCCAAGAAATTTACTTTTTTGTAACGAAACCATATGAATATTCATAGGTTATTTATATAAGCATAATACAATATTGTCATATGGCACAGGTGTGTATGACATTTATGAACATGCGTGTATACGAACTGTAATGTTGAAGTGTTGATAATGGAAAATGTGCTTTTGACGGAGACGAGAAATGATCGACGAAGAAATAGTTTCGCGCTATTAGACCCGGCGACTGTAGCATATTTATTGGACCAATTTCGTGAAATCAACTATGCTCTCGTACATTCTCATATTTTCTACAATATAGTCTCAAGGGGGTGTTCCACGATTATCAGCAGACTTTTTGTCGCTTAGAAGAGAGAGTGGTGCGTCTTATCAAGGCCGGCGCTAGGGTGAGGCAGGTGGGGCGATCGCCTCAGGAGGAATTTTATTTAAATCCCAAAGCAACAAAGAATAAAATAGTGAAAAACACCAATACGTAAAATATATTCTTATACTTCATATGTTGGTAGGAAAAACAATAGTGAATCAGGACACCCGAAATATTTGTCACTTTTTAATAAATTACAAAGCGAGCCGCCTCTATTAGAACAATGTTTCTTTCACTATCGGTCAGGCGCTTGACCCATTATTGCACCCTCCAGCTGTTTCACTGCATCTCTGGTGTCGGCTTGGCGTTCCCCACCCCACCCTACCCCAACATTCTCAACGGCAATAGGATAAGATCGAATCGACGAGAAATTCATTGTAAAACATTTCTATTACATAACCTAAGTGTCCGAAGTCAGAACTGCATATTTTTATTTTTCATTCGTTCGTTATTGTTGTTCCTCTGGAATGTTTTCAGTTCATTTTGTGCTCATAAGGTCCATAAGGGATTAATTTTTCAATAAATTCATTTATTTCAGTATCACATTTTTTTTTCGGTTTTGAAAGTCGTCGTTTTTTGGAATTTCCTCCTGAAATTTCGCTAGCGGGAGTGGCGAGTGGCTGCTTTTTCAGAGGCTCATACATCTTGAGTTTGACTCCGATGACGGAGTCAATCAGTCAGTTCAAAAAACGACGGCCTTCAAACCCGAACAAAAGTAGTGATACTGAAAACCTCTGACACGAAAGTCTTAACCAATTTGTTATTTTTTTCATATTTGAATTCATTGAAAATAAATAAAGATAAAATTTGTTGCACACTCGGAAGTTTCCTTGATACTTGAAACTGTTTTCCTTTCGAACACAGTCAAAACTAAACCTTCATGCTAGTTTCTGAAACGAGTGGATCTGTGGATCACCTACCTAAACAACGTAGGTTATGTAATACACAATTCATCCCGATACCTTCCACTATTATAATTCTACCAAATTATATAAGAATGCACTGATCGCACCAGAAAGGCTGCTGTCGATGAAGCAAGCTGTCGCAGTATCTGAACGGATGGCTGTTAACGATTCTCTTGATGCATAAGGCGCCAGTGTAACTTCTGTCTCTAGAATTCACATAGGTACCTACTACAATACACTATTTATAGCCTGCCAAGTAGGTATACAAAATTATCATAAATAGATGTCTACCGCAAATCAACCAAAAAAACCTGATGCCTACAGAAAATTTAATTATACCTACTTCCAATTGTAGTTATCCACCAAAGAGTGAAAAAACTGCAAATGCAATTACTCATAATATTCATTTGTTGGTGCGATGTAAACGTTGAAATTTTTCTCCGGACTGTATAAAGGCGGTGCTAGAATTATTCCGGCTCAGATAGCATCTGAACAGTTGATAATTTCGCGAAAGCTGCAATAATGTGCTTACAAATTGCAGACTCAAACTAAGTTTCACATTCGACATATGGGCATACTTGAAGACTGGCGTTAACTCAAATCATCTTTTGAACAATTCGTTGAGATCATTACCTACTCAGTAGGTTTTGGCTGGCACCTGTCAGAAAACAAATGCTCCCCTGGCGATACACATGAAGGAATTGATTTTCAGTTATTGGGACGGGCACACTTGCAGACCGGAATACTAGGAAAGATGTTTGATTTTTAATTATGGGAAGTCATCGACTTTAGGTTGTTGATGGCGCTGCCTCGTACTGATGAGTGTCCAAATAGCTCGAAACCGGTCTGCAAGTGTGCCGGTCCCAATAATTGAAAATCAATTCCTTCATTTGTATCGCCAAAAGCACATGCAGGATTTTTCTGTCCTGGCACCGGTCGGATATAATGCAATGCCCTTCGTGCTATTTGCCAGAGGAGTGGTTGTTTTCTGACATGTACCAGCCAGAACCTACTATGTAGATAGTTTGAGACTAGCCTGAACAAATTGTCCATAGAATATGTCGAATGTCTTTTCATTTTCCTCACAGTAGGGATTGGCGAATTCGGTTTGTTCTTGGGATACCTCGCCCATTGGTAGATGGCGCAATGACTTCGTTTTGTTCGCATCAGCTTTGGTCTAGGCTTGATACTAGGAAAGGTGTTTGCTATTTGATTATGGGAAGTCATCGACTTTATGTTGATGATGGCCTTACCTTGTACTGATGAATGGCCAAATTGTCCGAAATCGGTCTGCAAGTGTGCCCGTCCCAATCATTGAAAATCAATACCTTCGTTTGTACCGCCAAAAGCAAATGCAGGATTTTCTACTGTGAAGGAACCTGCACTGGCACCATTCGGATATAATGGTGCCAGTGCACATGGTAGCAGCCAGGGGTAGTAGTTGTTTTCTGATAAGTGCCAGCCAAAACATACTGAGTAGGTAGTGTGAGACTGGCCTGAACGAATTGTTCGAAAGATGATTCGATTTTTTTGGTGTTGGTCTACCATATTCTATTCAATTTTTGCAATGACAATTCAAAGTATATTATGTTTTGAAAAAAAATCAATGGAAACTTGAAAAAATTTGTTCAATACAAATTCGTTCATTTTATTGAAAATCGATGTAAAATCATTTCTCCCACGATACATCGTTTCTTCAGGAGTCTGGACTATGAACTTTGCAAATTTTTAAATCGATATTAGCAAGTCGAAAACAATTAGTTTACGTGTTACGATCGTTAACGTGGAAGTTTAACGGATTAGCAAGTGTTGTGCGGAGCTCTATTTTCACAACGGATTTGAAATGGATAATGCCAAGTTGTGGAGTTTCGGTGATAAAACTTTTCCCGTGGAAATGTTGTCTTCAAGATTCTGTTTGAAGAATTTTCCATAGTAACAATTCTGCTCATTTTTTCTAAAAGGACCACTAACAAGAAATTCGTTGATTTTCAACTTGTGGGCTAAACTATATCGGGAGATGTTGAAAGGATTTCCTTAAGACGCGAAGGATTTGATTGACTCCTTCAGTGTTATCTTCTGTGATGTATCTGACCAAGGCTACCTACGGATATTTTGTATTTCAATTTATTTCTGTTGGTCATCTACTCTAATCAAATGGAATACATTACCTTTTTATTATTGGACCTCAGACGAAGAACGACGCATTTGGCGTTATTTAGTTTGATACACATATTTTTGCTTCACTGCTCCTTCAAATCGGCTCCTAATTATTCAGTTCAGTTTATTTTAACGAATACAAATTGTGTGAAATAAATTTCAAAATAGCTGAAATAGGTGAACTACATAAACAGATAAAGCAGTCACAAAAATTAAAAAAAAAAAAAAGACATTCACGGTAAAGAATATAGAAGTCAGCCACTTATCAAGACAGACGGAAGTATTCCAATATTCATCAATTGAGTAAAAGGAGTGAATGTGATTTTTAACTTTCTTCTTGAAAAATTATATTCAGGGATTCGATCTGAGGTAAAAATGTAGTTTCAGATCTAGAGAATAAGTCTGAGATTTAGCCAGTCTGAAACGGGATACCCTCAGATAATTTGCAGTTCGAGTAAATAGCTGTGAAATTTGGGTTAGCAGAGAATGTATTTATATGATTATGTATCTCTTGTACGGTAGAGTAAATGAATAGCGAAGGAACACCAGCAATAATTCTGATTGCCTTCGTTTGGTAGAGTTCAAACTATTGACACATTGCAAGCGTTGCCCCAAAGAAGTATTCCATACCTTATATGACAATGAAAGCAAGAAAAATAACATGATCGCACTGTGTTGAAACATATTTGATTCTTCAGATTACGGAAAAGATATATGGAAGGCTGTACTTAGTCGAAAAAATAAATCAGTTAGGGGGTAACCTAAATGTATTGTATTAACATGATGGTGAGCTAAGGTCTAAGTCATAGACTCATCAAATAACGGGGTTGTCTCTCAAGTTATTCTTTAATATAAAATGCCTTCAACTCAGTGCGGAATACATTAAATTGAGAGATGCCATGAAGGATAGATTATTGAATTTGGAAATTGGAATGCGCCTTTTGTCGTCGTTTGAGGAACATTTCGGAGGATTCAAACCTCCACCCTGGCTACAGCTCTGGTAATATGTTGTGGTGGGCGAGTGGGCTATTTTGTAATATAGTCATGAATGATGCATGGGTTGACTCGACCAGGTTGAAATTTTCCAATGTTGTATACACTAAGGAGAGGTAGGAAATAACATCGAGCCTTGTGGGACAGCCGTTACAGTCGAAGAAGAATCTAGGTACAGCTTATCCAATCCATCTTGGCACAGAACTAATAACGTATATGCCCAGAAATCTCTGTGAAATATACTAAGATAAAAAATCACCAAATATATGTGTTCACTGTGTTGAAATTTATTCTTAAAAGTTTTTTATTCTTCCGTTTTGGTCTACCCTACCAGTGTGCAACTAGAAAATTATCTGAGTTTGTGCCAAGATGGATTGGATAAGCTGTACCAACCAGCTTTTTCTCCCTTTCAGACATGAATATTCTTATCTTCCCTAGACCAACCTAACCCTGCAACTTCTACAATAGTTTCCCATGAGACCTGACCCAAGTGCACATGAAAATGCACAATGAGAGAGAGTAAGAGAGAGAGAGAGAGAAAGATGCTACTTTCACTCTTTTTCTCATTACATGAAAATGTACTAATTGGCAGAATTTTAACGAAATTGTATAATTTTTGCGGGAATGAAAACTTGAAACCAAAAAAAATAAGAAATTGCGTTAAAAAATTGACTACAAAAGTTGTTTATATTTTTTTTTTTCGGTTATAAAATATCAGGTGACATGTTTTTCCCCAAGTTCAGGTCGATTGGACTAGTAGATCATTAGCTATTCATTATACAACTACTGTTCTAACTATTTATGCAGATCAAACGGGTTGACTCTTCACATCTCCATCAATGCACGGTGATATGTTGCTAACGTCGTTTTTCATTTCAGGTGGAAGAGGACTGCGTAGGTTGTCCTCTGCCGTCAACTCCTGAAGATGAAAATATTTTGGATTCCGAAATGAGTGAAGTTTTGAAAGCTGCCGTACTAGGTACAGGTAGAGTAGAATAGAAATATAATTTTTTCTTTGTTTTCATCGTTGTGTATGTCATCCCAGGTAGTATCATTTCATTTTTTGTTATTTTCGATGGTAGCTAGAGGTACATTTATTTCCATACCTGTTCATCAGTTTCTGAAATATTTGAAGTAATATTCCTCTCCACCTTGTGGAAAATGGAAATCCTTTTTTTAATTATCTGAGACATTCAGAAAAATGACTGTTTTTGAAAAGATAGTATGAATTTTAGAAGAACTCTCCTGGCTTTTTCATCTCCGAATCAATATAAAAATGAAACTTCTACGAAAAACGTTAAAGTTATATTTTAGCAAGCACTCTCTCTTGATATGCATATACAGGGTGTTATTTGAATAAGTGGCCAAACTCAAAGGGGTGATTCTTTGACTGAGACAAAAAGTTCCTACACCTGATTTTCTTAAAATTTGGGGGTGGTATTTGGGACTGATTCGGCCATAACTATATTAAAATCTTCATGTCCAGTGACGTCCCCGAAGGTACCTCAACCAATATATTTGACCAAAATAATTTGCGCCACTGATTTTTGCAGTTTTTTTATTTTTTCTTCCCATCGAGACACTGAAACAACAGCTTTTCATCTCTATCTTTTTTCTTGTATCTTGCGCCGTTTTCGAAAAAAAATTAAAATTGCATGTCCATGCAAGTACACCTCGGTTGTTGATGGTTTTCTAGTTTTATTTTGTTGTTTCAAGGACATGCAATAAAGTTATTTTTTTTTCTTTTTTTTCCAAAAACAGAGCAGATACAAAAAAAGATGAATATAAAAAAGTTGGAGAGTTTCTGTGGCGCACATTTTTTGGTCAAAAATATAAAATACAAATGGATCTAAGTTGAAAGACTAGGTGGGTATTTAAAAGGAACTAAATGGGAAATAATTAACAACTTGATAATACCGAATTCAAAATCTTAAAAAAGCAAATATTATCAGAAACTGAAGATGTGTTGATATTGAGAATTACGAATTTGATTTATTTTGTGTGACACTTTTGTAGTATATCTGATTTAGTTGATCATTTTCAGAATTCAAGAACTCGTGAGTTGGTATTTTTATCAGTGGCAGAAAAGAGTATACGTTACTTCCATTCCATTTTTTTCGAATAAATAGAAATGATATATCTCTTCGGACGATTTTATTGGTGATTCATAACTCAAATGAAATGTCTGAAACTATTTCTAGTCTGTGCTGTGTAAGATCTGGCGGCTCACTTCTGCTGTAGGTATTTTTTTTCATGATACCTATTTTGAATGAATGACCAATGTTAAAATAAAGCATTACTAGTGGTTTGCACAAAAAATAGCAAAAAGTACTTCAGATGAAATGTTATCAATTTTAATAGGATTTTTTTCAAAGAAATCAATGTATAACGTTATGTTAAATGAGAAAAACGAGGGTTACCCCAGTCAGGCGCAACGCTGTTGTTGACAGGGGTAAACAGTATTTTATTGGTCGTTATTTTAGCTGATTAAAATCAGCTAAAAGCTGACAAACCTTGTGTTTCTCATTTTTTACATAAAATCCTTCAAGTGACGTTGTGACATGCGTGGCCAGATGAGTGGTTGTAAAGGGGGGAAGACGTTAAGCTTTTGCATACTACATCAATTTTATATAGGATGACAAGTGGAATTTTCTCAGCTGAAAAGATACCAGCTGAACGCTGTTAAAAAAATTAAATAATGTAATTCAAAAATACACGTTTGGTAGGGGCGGGGGAGGAGTTGTCCCCCTGAGTATGGTCGTCCTTGTAGTTCGGCCATCATGGCTGCTGGTTTTACTGCTCAACAGGAGCTAATTCATACGTAAAGCTATGATGATATAACGGCACCTTCATTCATTCGAAGCAAAATTAGAAAACAAGCTTCAATCGCTACAGGTGGTGGCTCCTGATTTTTTCTAGGCACCCAGCAATAATTGATAATTTCAATACAGTTATCGGAATAAAATATACGTCATTCTCTTAAATCTTGGTGGACTTGGTCCGAAAACTTTTATTATTTTACATATTGGTAATGAAAACGATTGCAAAGTTGATCTGGAGATTCTTCCTGTATTTTATTGGTTTAACTTTTCTTGAGAATGCACTGTGATGAAATTATGAAATGAAAAATCTCATTGAAGTGAAAATTGGGTTTCAGAAAAGTTTCACTACACCTATTGCAAGCTACTGAATATTAGTAGAAATTTGATTATTCCCTGATATTTAATGCAATGAGATGGCATCGGTTGTTTCATCACAAAATATTCGGTTTTTGAGTCCTAGAGAAGTATTTTTGTTTTTGAAACACCCTGTGAATCAAAAAGGATGCATTTTCATGAGAAATTCAATCGTTGAAATAGTGAAGCACTCACGAGAAAAATCTGCATTATCAATTTGGCATTCGTTTTCGTGAACACTATGGGTATTGGTTATAACCTCAATGCTAAGTTTACCCATATAGAACGCGAGATTCTGGTGAAAACAAAACTTAACCTTGAATGACCTTTTTCAATGTTTACTTGGGTAGAAGTTATATTTGCGTGATTTGCTTATTGTTTTTTAGAATTTTCCTGTTTCACATATTTCGGTAGGTTTTTCAACTGGGAATACCAATCAGCAACTCACACAAAGATAACTTCTATCCAAATGAATATTGAGAAAGTTTATTCAAGGTGAAGTTTTTTTTTTCATCAGTGTAATAATAATATTGCGTTTTATTCTATCAGCTTAAATGATAACCATGTTGAAATCATCAATTCATGCATAAAAAATTAGGTTGAATCACTCATGAAATATCAACATTGCCTGCTGGGCTAATATACCATTGGTGATAAATTGGTATGTAGTTGTACCAGTTAGTAAATATTTTGTATTGTCTTCTCGAATTTCCAAACATTATTTAAAGAAGACATATCTTTGTAGTGGAAACGTATCATTTATTATTCAAGCATTCGCTTCTGTTAGAAAGAAAGAGTTGATATTACTCGAAAATTGTGGTCAATGACTAAATATCTTCAACGTCAACGAACGAGTAGGTACTCTGGGGGTATTCCCAAAGATTCCGAAGAAGAAAAATACATCAAATTCGTTTCTCAATAATACCTAAGTGAGTCTGACTAGCCTGTGAATATGTACTCATCTATAACGAGCATTGTCCATAACTGTTTCTCTGTTTTTCCTTTTATTGCACCGACGCGAATGAAGCAAGCCTACCGGGATTTACAGGTGACGATCTGGACATCTCGGCGCTTGCGCACAATGCCGCCTCGCAGGCCGAGCACGTGGTCCGGAAGATGATCCAGGCCGGTTGGTCCGTATGCCATTTCAGGAACCTTCCGGCCTGGCTGCAGGACAACGATTTCCTGGTGTTCGGACACAGACCGCCGTTGCCTAGCTTCAGAGCTTGTTTCAAGAGCATTTTCAGATTGCACACAGAAACGGCCAACATTTGGACGCACTTGCTAGGATGCGTTGCGTTTATAGGTGAGTAAAAGGACTTAATATCTGGGAATTTGTTCCACGATTGGCAATTCCACGTTGAAGGTCAGTTAGATCATAGTATCACTCATGGTGGTGATAGATCTTAATGTAAAAATTCATGCAGCCGGATTCCAGACACAGTTATATGAATTCGTTTCGAATCGACTAAAAATGTAATATTCTCTATTGTCCAAAGAAAATGTGGGCTATGTTTTCATCCTACATTACCTTCTCGCCTCATCCTCTGTTCTATTGAAGTCATTGGATTCAAAAATGGTGTTTGGGAATTTTTATGTAATATAAAATCAAGTTTAAATTGAATTTGAAATTGAGTAATTGTCACAAAAATAATACATGAACAGCTAATTTCAGGTTTGTCGGCATTATACGTCAAAAATCAAACCAATTCCGTTCCAACCAGTCAGCGATTCTACTGACGCACTCTTGAAAATCCTATCGTTCGAAAAAAAAACTTATTTGGCTCATATTCAGTCTTTGAGCGACAAATGCAGTGCTGCCGTACGAAATCCCCCCTCCCATCACCACTTCAATTTTTTTTTTTCAAATCGGATGTTTTCTGTACCACAATTTGCAATATTTACATTTTTTTCAATGGTTATTGACACCTAGCCCAAATCGCGATCAAACAATTCCAAATAGCGGTATAAATACTAGTCCCATGACATTAACATACTATCTGGAGTCAACAATAAATTTGTACTAGCCGAACAATGTATTCGACTTGGATTTTTCCTATAAACTCAAAATTAGCTGTTTCCTCCATTATTAAAAATCATTTTGGAAAGTTATATATAATTTTCATTTAAATTGTTGATATCCGTAGTTGCTTGACCAAACAAACAAAATTACTAGCAAAAAGTTTTCGGAAAAGTAATTTTATCATGATGGCATCATATATAACTCAATTCCAGAAACAAAAGCGTTTCGGTCAAGGATGACAATGGACCTCAATTGGAATATATTTTATTCACAATCATTCAAAAATGTGCTCAGTTCTAACCTACTTTTAGGTTGGAAGGTGACCAGTTGATCACCCAGAAAAAGAAGAAGTCGGCAATAGTATATTACACACCGAGGTGGGTAGTGATTCATTCCTGTCGTGAGATCAGTTAGTTAACCGAGACGCAAAGGAATAAAACTTCCTACCGAGGTTTGTAAACTATTTTATTTACAACCATCATATTTCGATTAAAATTAATAAATCTCTGTTTCGTTCTGAACATATCTAAATTATTACATTCAACAACGAATTACCAAGAACGCGGTTTTCTCAGGATAATCAAGGAGATAAATTGTTACCGTGACTACAGGGTATACGGTATACAATTGTCACCAATATAAATAAATGTCAGATGATGTCAATAAATGACAGATAGAGTCTAGAATAGATGAAATGAAGGCGGGAAGTAAGGGCGGGAATCAGAGGTGTGTAATGTGACACTACCCAACTTTCAATGACGTTAGTAATGATAGCATTACATATATGGTTGTAATTAAAAACTTTGCCGAGCTCTTGGCACTTTCTCGACTCCGTCTTCTTCTTTTATTCGAAACGTCTTCCCATCGGAATTCATGAAGTGTTCAGATCCCTGCTAACGTGGTTATACTATTAATAGTATTAGTAGTATTTTCTCATGTACAGTATTCAGCGTTCTCGTCGCTCAACGCCAGTCCATTTTTATTGTCTAAAATGCAGATAATATTTCACTAAGTCGGTCAAGTTTTCCAAACGTTGTATATTTGCAGCAACTCTCGTGTAACATAAAGGAAACTTGTGGAATGAGTTTGGCATGCCGAACTAATTCATTAAAACCAAAGATTAATTGTGAACCTTTCTAGCTGCGTTCGTGTTGACGCCCAAAACGAAACAGGCGCGCACTCAATAATCTTATCGCATTTTTTTTTAAAGTTCTGTTCTATTGGTTTCAATGGCACTGAAAGCCACGTTAATGCACTGAATGCGCGATTGCTCGATCGGGCTTCAACACGAACATAGCATTTGATTTCTACGTAGGCAAATGACATTTAAGAAGAATGACAATATTGACTTTTGTGGGAGCGTCATGAAATTCTTGTTATATGCAATGCCTACTCGAAACATAAAATGTGTTGAAATTAATCTCACATAATGATTTCAAAAAGCCGTTAGAATACTGGGAGGCGTGGGATACAGAGAACATTGTCAACCAGTTTTCAAAAAATTACGTATCATGCCTTTGCCAACATTGTTCATTTTCCACGTCTTGCTGGAAATCCTTGGAAAAGCTAGTACTTCACTTGAACAAGCTGATGTTCATCAACATCTAAATGCTGGTAAAGTCCGTACAGATCGGTTCCGCTTAACAAAATCCCAAAAAAGTTCACTGGATTACAATCTTTATAACTGCTTACCTGATGAATTGAAGAATCTCAGTATGAATAAATTTAAGAAATCTATCAAAAAATTGCTTTTAAATAGTTGCTTCCACTCTGTCTCTGAGTATCTAGGGCATTTCAAGAAAGCGGGTTTATGATAAGCGGCCAGAAAACATGTTACATACTCTCGCGACCAAATTTAATTTGGAATTGTTTGTTATTGCTCTTGTTTTTTTTTTTGTCTTTTTTTATACAATATAAGTAGTCGTATAGGATTGTGTTGTATACTGTCACGTTCAACATATTTGCTATTTTTATATTGCTATATGTTTGAGTAATTGTATTGACCTGATACAAACATTGTAAATGTAACGTAGTTAAATAAACTTTTCCATCTATCTATATATATATATATATATATATTTCTCTTTTAGTAAGCAATATATTTTTCTCGAGCGAAATTATCCACTTTCCACCCGTTATGAGAGCTATCCCTTTCTGAATGCTTATGAGTATTTAATTTTGTTGAATGTATTTTTCCCTTATACTTTTGAAAATTGTATTCATCAACAATGGTTTATTTATAAACATCTTATGCTTTTCGGAATTATGAAATGATATTGAATATATTTTGTTTTCTGGACTGAAATTTTTCAGTCTGAACAGAGCGAACCCTCCAATCATTAACGGTTTCATCAATGTCACTCTTGATACTTTTCCCCAATTCTGCTAGTTATTGACAAATCTCTTCAATGGCTTGAATATTTTAAAGATGATATAAAGATCAGTGTTTTATAATCAGTATTATTAGTAGTATTTTTGTTTCAGATCATTTTTTTCAGGTTCAGATAATATCTAGAATTAACCTTCATTGGATCTAATTCATTTCAGATTCACCAATTATGACAGCCATGTTCCATACACTCCACGGTTCATCATAAGCACTTCAGTTGAATCGACAGAGTTAAATGATTCAGAGTGCAACGAAAACAGTTTTAGAACTAGCCTAAAATTTCAATTCGAATTCATGCAAGCATTAAAATTAAACTGCATTATATGCAATATTATTAAAAAAATGCATGCATTCGCCTAATAATCATCCATTATGATATAATGATATTAAAAATTGATATGAAAGCTTTCACGTATTTCGTAAGTGGTGACTATACATTTATAATGTTTTCAATTTTGACGATGACGAAGTACAGAATTAACAGTTGAATAGAAAAATTTCAGTTGGCAGACTTTTAATGACAGTTGAATTGAGATCAAAACAGCATGAAATGAATTATTTCCAAGTCACAATTCAGCTTAACAGAGATATCATTCTAGATGTTGGTTGTGCTTTAATGTTAAGTTAAGCTGCATGTATCACCTCTAATTTTCATACATTGTGCAAAGCAATGAACTGTTATGAAATTTAAATGGCTTCAGAGAAAAGTAAGCACAAGTAGAATCACTCGACGCTTATCGTGACACAGTATCACTCTCGCTTGTACCTCCGTCCGCACACATCCAAGTTCGCTAATAGTTTTCACTGGAAAATCTCGAAACTTTATTCAACCCACATCTTGTTTTCTTCTGGTTCTCACAAGCGTTAAATTTCAATCCTATATTTCAGGTATCGCCATCTATTTCCTGATGCGACCAATGATGGAAATTGAGCTCCAAGAAAAAATCGTGTTTGGAGCATTTTTTGCTGGCGCCATCATCTGCCTTGGATGTTCCTTTATGTTCCACACCGTCAACTGCCATTCCCAATTTATAGGAAAACTGTTCTCTAAGCTCGACTATTGCGGCATCGCGTTGCTAATAATGGGCTCTTTCGTGCCTTGGCTCTACTATGGCTTCTATTGTCATTTCAGGCCAAAGGTTGTTTATCTTTCGGTGAGTATTTTCATAATTTGAAAAATGGAAATAATGAAGATGTGCTATCGTTATCTCTATGGATTGAACAAGTGAAAGAGGAATAATTTTTTAGCAAAACATGGAACGCTATTATCGAACACTTTACTGTTTATTTGATGCGGTTTTCAATGGGTAACGTTTGACTGTTTTTTTTTTATTCACAGCTTATTGAAAGCATTGAAAGCTCCTCCAGAAAATATAACATAATAGGTAACAGTTTTATCGCAAACTGAGTTGAATAAACTATTGAACTTTATATGTCCATGGTGATGAAAAAAGTTCGTTTCTTTCGTAGACATGTTTCGATTGGCCTATGTCTGACTACATTAGTTTACATGCGACTGGCCCTGGGTCCACATGACAGCTTGCGCTTACGAAACGAAATATAAGACGTGTCTCACGACAAAACTCAGATCAAACTTTCTCTTCAGTTGGGATTTGATACTAGTAAGGCCAATGCTTTTGAATCAGTTATACAATTTGCACTCCTAATGGAAAAAAACTATTTTTATCCATGCAGAATTTGTCACTTAGTATATTCTAACTATGAAAATCAGACTGACTAGTTTTCTATCTATTGCGAATTCACGCTGTCAGGTGTTCGAATTTCGCACTAGTTACCATAGCATTTTCCATAGTTATATTGTTTGCTTGCATTACTCAACCCAAAGAGGGTTACAATTTTTTCACCGGGCATTTTTCAAATAACCTGAAGTCGACTGGCACAGATTTTGATGAATAGATCTATCACTACATATTTTGAAACAATATCTTATATAGTAACTACTCCTTTAAATCTGATACTATTCTAGTCTATTCACCAAAAGAAAGTATATCAACGTTTCGAACCATCCATGTTGTTGCTGTCGTAGTTCACATTAAATAATTTAATATTTATTGTCCATTTTTTGACACAACGAAAAAATATAGACATTGAATTAATACAGTTTTTCTCATATAAAATATTCCATTTCTAACTGAATAAAAGACATTGGTCCTTCAAGCATTCAAGACAAGTCCTGTGGAGTGTTTGGTGAATAAATTTCGAAGAAATTCTTTTAAATCATGGAAAATCTACTATCTGACAGATCTCCTAGAAAAACAGCAGGTATCAACCAGCATCTCGATGATAACTTTGAATGGCCGACAAACTTTGGAAAAAACTCCCATGGTTTGCTGAAGGTTGCAAAGGAAAGTGAAGAAATCCGTATCTTTGAAGTTGACAATTTTGATGAGATTGATGAACAGATAGTCCGACCTCATCATTCATCAAACCGACAGACCCCAACTATAAACAATACAGTTTTGTCTTCAAGACATTCGAATAGGTCTTCGAAATCAAATTATTCTTCTGCTAGTGCGGAAATACAAAAAAAAAGTTAGCATTAGAGGCAGAAAAAGAAAAACAGACGATTGAAAACGAAATAATGATTAACAAGCTATAATTGATCGAAATGGAAAAAGAGCTGAGGGAAGCTGAAATCGATGAAAATATTGAAAGAAAATCCACTAAAAGTAGAAATAATGATATATTATCAATGCGAAAGGACAGTTCAGATCCAGAAGTTCAAATGAGAGTAAAAGAACAAGGTCCACCCCCTTCACTTTGTGGTGCTAAGTCATTTGTACCGAATTGGGTGGACAACATTCCAGAATGTTCCTATAGTAATGTATATGATAATATTGAAGCAAATTCAAGAAAGCAGGCTGAAAGAATACCTCAATGTGAATGTTTTGAATGAATCGATACTGAAGCAAAATCACATGTTAAGTTCCATTTCTTGACATTATCGCTGAGTGAGATGTGCTCATGACAGTATCGTGCACATTGATGCAATGGGCTCTAGTAATTTGGGGGACTCCTTCAGATGCCTCGATTTAAAGCCTCACATGAACATTGGAACTTTTGATACTCTCTATCATCCCTTCTAGAACAATCGATGACAAACAGATGTATCGAAGAAGGCAGAGGAAGATAGATGATGTTTACTATTTTTGTAGCTTGACGAAATTGCAAGTAATTGAAATAGGTTGGATTCAGACAGAACCAAATTCCGATCGTACGACGATCCAATAGCTTTCTGATTGGTCGAAATTTGAATTTAGACCAATCAGAAAGCTATCGGATCGTCGTACGATCGGATTTCGGATCTTTCTGAATTCAACCATAGCCTTGCGAATAATTCCCCTTCGCACAATTTAGATGGATAATTTTTAGGAAAATTTTCTCCATTTAGAGTCAGTGTTCAATTGGAAATATTCAAATGATTGAATATTGTCGGATCATGATTGGTTTTGGTGTAATTGAGATCTTTATGGAAATATACAATTACATATGGAGGACTTTTGAAAAACAATGAAGTCTTGACAGCTCAGACACAAGTATAAAGCTAAAAAACCAGTAGTTTCAAATTTGTCGGAACCTTTGATGTTTCTGTCTCACAGTTTCATTTTTTTAGGACTACTGCGCAACCATAAATTACCTGCCTCGAGTGGATTTGTCAGCGTTTGACATTTCATACACTGCTCATCAAGTGAATAGTAGATATAAACTGCTCGACAGTAAAACAAATTTCAAATCGAACAGGCGTTTCATAGTAATGTAGAAGAATATTGCGAATATTGTTTTAATCGAATTGTTCCACGTTTTTACTCGCTCCTTGTCTGTTCAGGTCGATTTTTACAATCAATTTAAAAATAAGTTACCGATGTGCTAGAGTCTAGAGGGACTTGCAAATTCGAAAATAGCTCAGAACTGGATGATGTGCGACATTTCTGCATACCGTGTAAATAATATGAAACGTAAAAAATCTACAAAGTTCGGAATGCGTGTCGAGGAGTTTTGAATAAATGAAAATTATTGGTTTGCTTTATTGCTGTAACACCTTGTTTCGACGATGCAATTTTGTCGCTGCAACTTCTCGCGGAGACCTGTCGCTGCGAGATATGTCATCTAGGTGTCAGTTTGCATTGCCAATATTAAAAAATAGCACTGAATGTTACCAAGATGAACGTCTACATTATCACAACTGATATATAATTTTATTCATTTCTAATAATTGATATTGTGATTAAATCACCTTAATACTCAACTTGATTCCTCAAGTCTCGAAAAATAATTGAAATGTTCAAAATAAATATTCTTCACAATGATGCCACCACATATTTGTGGTTTGCGGTAACAAATTCACCATAGCATGAACACATGCAATTTTCTGGAGTTGCAGCGACAAACTTGCATCGTCGAAACAGGCTATAAGTGTTCGCCTTGAGGAATATTGCACAAATAGATGTCAGATGGAATTCAATGTCAGTAAGATATATTAGTTGTTTTCAGACTGATATTTGCCCGCAGGTGGTCTCCTATATCGAACCAAAATTCTGCTAGTTGGTTTTAGCTAGGCTGCCAATGTAACTTGATTCCTGTCCTCTGAGGAACATTGCAAAAATATGTTTTTGATATAATTTCATACCCGTCATGGCATCTGAATGGGGAGTAATTGATCTGACAGGTATTTGCCATAACGGCCTATATGGGGCGTATCGGTGAAACATCATTTCTAAACGATTTCCCAAAGATATCTGAGCTTGGTGCCAGTGTATGAATATAATGGTGATTAAATCTTTGGTGATATCTATAGACCATACAATTGATCAGTTAAATATTCTCCTGTAACTATTTTGTATTACACTGCAAATGATAAATGAATTGTCATCAGTTTTCTCAACGACAGCTCTCGCTACACTCTTTACTGCGTGTATCTCACGTTTGTCATGGGCCAATTGCACCGCTTGGTTTTTATTGTGGTTTATTTTATCTAGGTTTTGTTGCTATGTATTTGACAATCATATTCCTTGTACTCTGGTGATTAAACCTAGCTTAGTTTGAACACACATTAAATGCGGTGCAATTGGTCCTAAATATTACGAATGTTTTCAAAGCCATTGCAATCACTAATCACCTGTATTGATTTGAAAATGAAAGAGATTATTCTGGTACATTTTTTGTTTGTTTAATGACATCCAAAAAATATGCTACAAATAAGAACAAAACAACTCACTTGAATTATTCATTTATTCATTAAGCTCTGGATGAAAATATAAAATTGGTATCTTTTTTACAATAATATACAATAAATGGACCTAGTTGCAAAACTTTTATGAGGCATATGATTGCATTCAGAAAATAACATGGCAAATAATATACAACAAATGAATTAATGCTCATATTATAAATATAATACTTAAAACTATAAATATCAAGATAATATACATGTAAGAAAATTATATTTATAAATGTTGTAAATTCAGTAGTTTCTGATTTTTTCCTTTTTTATTTGTTTTCCAGCATCTCAACTCTCGGTTTATGAACTTCATGGAAAAAAATATCCGAACTCTCACAAACAACGATAACAAATAATCCAATGGAAAATCCTTACAAGGATGTTGAAAAGTGATTGTTGAACATTGCTCTTTTATAATTTTTCCAACATTTTGCATCACCGAAAATTGTGGGAAGAGATGACAGAAACGATTCTCTAACGAATCAATAAATTCAACAAAAGATTTATGGGGACACTGTAAATTTCCAAATATATCCTGGTTAGAATTTGGATATGCTCTGAAATGGGAATAGATATTTTCAATATTGAGAACATCGTTTTCTGTTCCAAATTCTAAACATATATTACACTTGTGCTTATCAAAACATTTTTTTATGAAATAACCACAAATATATGAGAAAGCATTTTTCTGTGGCAAATCCATTCTTGTATAATCAGTAGTGTCTATACATAATTTTTGATTTGTACAAGTTTGGGGTACTAATAACTCATATCTTTTGATGACTTCAGGTGTGATATGAGTCAGAATTTCATCGAATTCCTCCAAGCAGTTGGTACCTTCAGTTTGTTCAAAGTACCCTAATGCAAACAGCTTTTTGAAACCCCTTTGAAATGGTATTGGTGTTGGATTCTTGCAATTACCACTCTGTTGCCTAATCTTTCCAAAGAAATTTTCTAAGCAATCTTGATTGAAACGCCTGGTGAACAGCTTATCCAATCCCCCATCTTTCAAAATTGGCCACAAACTAAGGAATGCTGAAATCGTTATTTGCCATCCCTTTGCAAACTTCATCCTATTGGTAACATCTTCGTTGTTTACTTTTAAAACTCTCATTTCCCTAAACATTGTTTTCATATCGTTTAAAAATTCAATTTGTTCCTCGGCACCCATAAAGGGCCTATTGAAATTTTTCACGTTACCAAATCTGGATGAATTTAACAAATCAAATAATTTATCCATATTCTCTATGAACATAACAGTGTGAACAGCTTCGACACTTATATTACCGAGTGAAACATGAACATTTAACCCTGCTGCAACTGTGGCGCTAAAAACCTGTGTTGCTAATTTCACTTTCATTTTCTTTAAGTTATTTGGAAATAAATGATCATCTGTCAACTTAGGAGCTAATCTAAATCTGCTTTTTTTGTCTTCTGAATAGAAATCTTCTAGATACTTTTTTGATGTGATCCCCTCTTTCATTTTCAGATTATATTTAAAAAAGTTATTTCTAGTAGATTTTATCAAATGTGGAACATCAACCATGTAGAATACTTTGAAATCATCAACCATAAAATATGGGTGTTCCACTGTAACTCCTAGAATTCTCATTAACTTGTGAAAATTGCCTCCATTATCTGAAGTGACTGACACAACATTCAAACCAATGGTTTTCATACGATGAATTGCTTCAACAATTATATTTTTAAGATCTGGCACAGGACAAGAATTCACCAAAAAGTATGCCAATTGCTGGTTCCATTTTTCATTGATGCCTCTTGCCATTAAAACGAGGGCCTCACTTGCAGGCTCATATGTCTTTCGACCCACGTCATGAAATCCAATAATTTCATCTCTCGTTCTGTTGTAAAATAGATTTGATTTTATAGACATCTCATCAATACATAAAATACAGAGTCGATTTCTTTCTGGAAGCATCTTCACTTTCATTTCCAGAGTGGAAAATATAAAGTTACTGAAGCCATTACATATATTCCAATTCTAGGTAATTCTGAACAAAGTTGATTTGGCTGGCAATCGAAAAATGTTTGATAAAAACTTATAAACTTTTGGCCCCAGGAAATATAGTGTTAAGGAAAATTGTTTATATTCATTAGAGTACCTTGAACCCTTAGAAGATTTTCCAGAGAGTTTAAGTTGAGTTTCTAAAAATGTCGCCAATGTTGGTGAACAGTTCTGTTTAATATACTCTACAACTGCTTCACTCGAAATTTGACAGCTGGAAGGAATATTCTGCTCTATCGCTTTTCGTTGAAGGACTCTTATTTTATTTCTCAAGTGAACCTTACGTGGTGAATTCTTGGATAACGATGTTGATGTCTGGGTACACACATCTGAAATAGATACACTAATTATAATAAACTGACAACCAATTAGGAATTTGGGTATTTTTGTGGGGAGAAGAAAGTTTGAAGAATTATTTTCTTGACTTTCTCCTCCGAATCAAAACATAGAAATGACAACTTCTATGGAAGAAGTAAAATGTAACAATTTTCAAACACTCTCTGTTGATAGGTACGTGTATATCATTCAAAGACGTTCATTCACAAAAGGGAAGAAAGAGCCAATCTAAAACAGCTACTCCCCTGTCTATATGTCACGACGGGCACTGGGTTACCTAGATATCACTTTTTCTTGCTCAAATTATATAACAATCATATAATATTTTTATATATCTATTTGATCGAATGTTCATATGTTTGGTATACAAATTGATCAAGAAAGTGTAACCCAGTGCCTGTCGTGCCATCTAGGCAGGGTAGTGGCTGTTTTTGATGAAGTATTTCTCCCTTAGAAGAAATCCAAAAAGTAATTCGGACAACCAATTGTTGATAAATCAATCATGCTGTGCTGAGATCACATTTTGGAATTTCAGATTTTACAGTGATTTTCTAGATTGCAAGAGAGTTAATAAAACAGCAAAAAATTGTGTTGTGTAACTTCAGAAATGAATTCAGTTTAAAGAAAACGTAAGTGCAAGTTTTTCACTCTTTCAGCATATAAAAAAAATACCTTCTGGTCTAGGTTCTGAATAGCTGGTACTTGGAAGAGCTTCGAACTCAGCCGACGTTTGTAAACATATTCCTGTAAAAAATAATAAATATCATGTCTGATGCAATGCTGTCATACAAATACTAGTGATGCCATTAGTGTTTGAATAACACATATTCAAAAAAAGAATTTTTTGACAGTTAAACAAAATAATAGGATTGAAAACTACCTGCTGGTCTAGGTTCTGAATAGCTGGTACTTGGAAGAGCTTCGAACTCAGCTGACGTTTGTAAACATATTCCTGTAAAAAATAATACACATCATGTCTGATACAATGCTGTCGTACAACTACTATTTGTTACAGATTTCAGTTTTTGTACCTTGTGGGAGAGAAAGTAATGTATGGGGTTCCTATTTTCTGAACGGAATGATAGTGTCAACTTGGATGACCTTCAAAAATTGCATATTATTGTTGAATGGTAAAACATCAAAAAACTTTAAAAAATTCTAATAAAAACTCATTATTCCTTTTTATAATGGGATATACAAACACCCGGATGATAAAATGTAATAAAGTCTCCACATAGCGAAATATTTTATTTAGTTATTTCAAAAATTCAACCCCTTTTTTTGACAGTTCAATTTGTTAATAAATATTGAATTAGTTTATTGGTACATGTTACTTTTCTGTACATTTTTCTAGGCGGGATTCTGAATCGAATGAGCCCTACCTCATATATTTTGGACTACTATCAAGATATTTTTTGATTTTCCACTTGTGAGCCACAGTATAAGATGGAAGTAATGAACGGAAGGCACATAAATTGTTTCCAAAAAGTGTAAATCTGATCTCATTATATTCTTTAATAGCGTTACTTCTCGCTCAATAACGTTTTCTAACATTGCTCCCCAATCATTTTGCTTACGAAAAATGGTTATTTTTTATATCATCATTTTTAATTAACCAATTCCAAAGTGCTGTAACCTTTTTTTTATCAAAAAGAACACAAGCTCGGTGTTCTTGGTCAGGGAACTTCTTTGGGTCGTGAGTAGGAAGAAACTAAAAAAATTGATGTTGAATGGGGCGCCACAGGATTTAAAAAAGTAGTATTTTGGAATTATGCCAACCACGGAAAACGAAATTCATATTACATGACGTGACAAAAAAATATCCATCGACTACATAAAATATTCCACTGATCTCTGTTGGAAAACGAAAACAACGTTAAATAAAATATCATTTGATAATTCGAGCATTCAAATAATCAAATGTTTAGGAGAATCCCAGTCAGGTATGATCAACATTTATATTATATAATCCGCCTGTGCATAGTACTATGTTCAGCGTAACAAATGTGAGTCTTATATAATGGCTCGTTTCAAAAAAATAAGAAAATTTTTTCGAAGCAATAATTTTGAATGAATTGTGCGCTATAAATATATCAGTGCCAATAATTTTTCGTAATCAGTTATGGAGAGATAAATCAAATAAAAAAATAATGAATCAGAAAATATCGAAAATCTGGCCTTAATTTCCCACGATGGATGATGGTGTTTGTAGTTCTGGGTAATGTCCTAAAGAGACGACGACCTCTTGTAACAGTGCTCTCGTGTAAAAAAAATGTCCACTGTTACATGAATGTGGAGTAGAGGAGTTCTCAGGAAATGTAGAAATCTGAATCTGCCAATTAGTACTAAAACTTCGGATTCGGCTGACGAAGGTGATTCGGAGACTGGAGTCGAATAGTCGGAAGCTTTTCTCAGATGAATGTGTTGGTACTCTCCAGAAGAAACCCTACGAGAGAATTATGAATAAATATCCACAGGATTGGAAAATGGGCCAAATCCCTTTTTTTTTAAGCAAATGAAATTAAAAAAACTAGGGACTAAAAAAACTTACCCAAATAAAGGAAGGTTTCTATTCCAAATAGGTATAAAACCTATTATTAAATGATCTACAAAGTGATGAAAAAGCAATAGCCATACATTATAACAAATCCAATTAAGAAATAATGCAAAAAAAACAATTTGCTGAGGAAGAGAGGCGAAGCCGCTTATCGTATCACATCACCTTGGGAATTATCCACAATATTGAAAAATATTTTCAGAGGACAGAAATGGTGTTTGAGATTCGGAAGAGTGAAGTCGTGTGCCATCTAATAGAGACGGGTAGAACCTGGAATGTTCTAGGTATAGATATCATTAAAAATGATAAATATTTGGCTCGAAATCATTGTTGGCTGGTGGCACCTATCAGTAGAGAGCATCACTAGGATCGTGATCGATTATGACATGTATACAGGGAATTCCATAAAATAGTTCGCGTTATACTCTGAACAAAAAAAACGTTACAGTGCATTAGAATTAATGTACCTTGATATAGAATTTGATGAACACGTTAGCACCATTAAATTTTCTCACTGAGAATACTTCGAAAATATATTCACAAAATTATTTTTTCGTAGGTGGTGTGTGCTTTGGGGATAACGAGTATCATGGTAAGTTTATGGGACAAATTCTCGGAGTCGGGCTGGCGCCCATTCCGTGCCGCAGTCTTCATGACTTTCGGTCTGAGCGGCATCGTCCCAGCCATTCACTATGGCATCGTCGAAGGTTGGTTCAACTACGTCAGCCAAAAATACCTCGGCTGGCTGGTGCTCATGGGAGTGCTGTATATAGTCGGCGCGTTATTCTACGCCCTGAGGGTGCCGGAAAGATGGTTCCCCGGCAAGTGCGACATTTGGTTTCACTCCCATCAGATTTTCCACGTTTTCGTGCTGGGAGGGGCGCTAGTCCACTACCATGGAATTTCAGAAATGGCAATGCATCGAGTGACGATAGGTCAGTGCGAAATGTCGGACTCGCCGATATACTGATGACTGTGAGAGAATAACCTGAACGTATTTTATAAAAGGGGTTAGCGCTGTGTTTGTCTATTTATTGTTGGGGACTGGACATTTTGAAATTATTTGTTCCACAGGATGTATTGAATAAAAATCAGAAAATTTTAATTTTGTGAAGATTTTTTCTGGTTCTGGAGTAAATTTCCTACGTTTGTAAATATTTCACGTAGGTATCAAAATTTTTGTTTGGAAATTTTTTATAAAATTGTGATGTTATACAGATGAAAAAAGCAACGTGAGCGTCCAAAATGCAAATTCTATGTTGAGTTTGATATATTTGTGTTCTGTTCACGAGTATCTTTTTTTTATTAAAATGCATTTTGACACACTTTCAGATCATACGTTGAGTAAATATCTGTAGCTCATCTTTCGCATGCTCAATATTCAGTTGTATCCCATAACTTCACTTATTGCTCAAATAAACTTGGTTTTGTTGCTAGCCTTGTCGAGTACTTATACACAATTAATGCATCCATATCAGGTATTGCCGAGTCAAATCTAAGTTGTCTATTACCTTCATTTTCAAAATTTAGAAAAAAGTCAGACTACATTTCATAATATCCAATATAGTATGATTTTATGTGAACTAGCAACCATCGTTTTCACATCACCATTTGTCTGTCACAAGTCGATTTTTCTGCTAGTAAACAAGACTAGTGAATGGCCAGGCCGTACCCAGAAAAAGTTTTCGGGGGGGGGGGGGGATTGTGGCACCAGGCGGGGCCGAAGACCCTCCCAAAAGAACGTTAAAACTGATTATCAAATATCCCATGTTCACGCCATTTCAAGCTCCATCAACAAACGTTAGGACGACACTAAGTAATAAATATAGAAATAATAACAAAAAAATAATTTTCCCTGTTGATTTGGTGTCTAGGAAAATAAATAGATTGACAATGCAAATAGACTCAACACTGTTCAGTACATTACAGTACACAATTACGTCTGTAGACAATAACAGTTACATTACAAAACAAAATCCATTCTTCTGTTCTTTTTTCTTGCGAATTTATCGACCACTTTGTCTGTTGTAATTTTATGGCTTCTATGAACCGACATGAGAGCCAGTCCGCTTAGTCTGTCTTGTCCACACGGAAATTTTTTCCGAAAGTAGTCAGAGACTTGCGAAAGCGAATGGCGGTCTTTTTTTCGTGCTGCTACCTATCGTGATAGCGCCTAACTATATGCTTTACGGCAACTTACGTAATGAAACGCTTCGGTCTGCGCCGTTAGCGGTGGATCACGTCCATCCACGAATTCCACGTAGGTGAATGGGTTAGTAAAATTATAATAAATTTGACAAATTATTTACGTACATTTTAACTAGAAATTGGTTTGAACTCTTCCTTATTCACCTATGGAGAAGAAAAAGAACAATTATAACTTGAGTAATGCGTTTGAAAAATCTTTTTTCTTGAAAAATTTCTGACCCCCCCCCTGGGTACGGCCTTGGTGAATGGTAAATAATACTATATTATGCAACGATAATAATATAATGATTCATTTCATTATTGCTAGTATCAATAGAGATCAATATTGTACTGTTAATGCTGATTTTATGCTGAACGGACTTTTCAATATAGCCTTCCGACACTGAATTGGATTTTTAATCCGTTTCATAAGTGGGCATATAAGTGCATTATTATAGTACGAGTGTAGAAAAAGACATTGATGAACTAAGGTGGATTGGCTTGGTGTGATATTACGTTCTTAATCGCATATATGGAAGCCAGAAAATTCTCTGAAAAATTAAGACAGTTTGTCTTTGATTGCTGTGGAGACTTGATAATTTTTTTTTCAGTATTTTCAGTAGTTACAATTGCTATTCCTGCTGTAAAGAAGCGTGAAAAACTTACAGTACACGAATCTGTCAGTATAGTCGATACATTGGCCTCGCTTACTAAGACTGGTTTACTTAGGAACGTGTAATACGAATGTCCCGTCGCTCACTTTGTCAGGCAGTAAAATTGTCTTGGCCTCGAATCAAATTGAAAGTCAGGACTACATTTCAGCAATCTGCTTAACTCGCATGGTTAACATCGACCAATAATTTGTTTGTTTCCTGTGAATTGATTTTAGCGTAACAATTCTTTCAACCCAAATATTTTTCCGAAACTCCCACTTCTGCTCAGTTTCTGCTTCGAAGCTTTTTCATTGAGAAATTTCTGCCTGCCTTTTGTACCGTTTTCTGAGGAACTATAATATTTTCATGCTATGAATGTAGCTCCATAGTTTGCTTGGAATAGTTATGAATTAAAACTCAAATATCTAAATAATGTGTTACATTGACTTGACAAGATCTTAAGCTCAGTTGAACTTGAACTGACAGAATCGGAGTTATTCCTGTTTGATGCCGGGTCCACACCTAACCAACAATGAGATTTGTTTTTCACAGGCCAAATATGAAATCTGACAGATAATCCAAGTTTACCTATAATCGCGAATAAAGTACCTGGTAATAGTTGTGTACAGCTTCAATTACGTATCAACATTGAACTAGGAAAGTTTCTTAGTTTCTTTCTTAGTATAATGTTGCTTCAATTGAGATTGCAAGTAGTCACTCTATATGAATATTTCTGTTAGCGATTCAACCAAGTTTTGTTTAACAGCATCTATGAGTGATACAACTGAACTTTTCGAGGTTAAATGCATTTTGGTATAAAATTAATAATGTTTATCCAACAAATACCAAACAGGTATACAAAAATAAAAATCAAAAACATAAATAAGCTAAAGAATATTACCACGAAATAATTCGAATTATTCTGTTTAGGCTCAGCTTGTGAAAATGTGTTTTGGTAGCAAATATTTTTGAAAATTTTTGCTTCACTTCTCTTTGAATCTTTGAATATTCTATTATCTGTGTGATATAGGTCAGATATTCTCTTAGTGGGAAACATTTTCGTCTACTTTTGTGAACGATGAGTTTTTCAAAACGTTCAGACCTTGAAGAATACATTATATGAAACTTGTTTTTTAATTCTGGATGTTATATTTTGAATTCATGGTTAATTTATAGGTTACATATAAATGAGTGTCCAAGAATTTGGTATAAAGTTTGACAATTTTCAATTGCTAGATTGCTAAAGAACTATCTAATCGTAAAACCGCATTCATCTACCAAAAGAATTGAATGCTTTTTCGCTTCGTTACCGCCACACACATTGGAATTGTCGGTACGGACATTTTATAATCGAATCTGTTGAGTGGTATCGGTATGAACTACCATTGTCTATATAGTCGATAGAACCGGTTGCAAGAAAATTTAAAAAATTTGTATCAAATAAGGCAATCAAATCCAAACAAAAACGTTGAAATGGATTTTTTCGGTCAATAAATAGAAAAATTAAAGGTTTGATCGATCTAAAAAAAATATTGTGAAGAACAATTCAAATATCGAATTTGAAATAGTGAAATAATCAATCAAATAAAGAAATATGAATGAATGAATATGAACAGGTGTTCAAACCAAATATTCGAGTTGAGTGTTCTCACGACGTATCGATCGCTGGTATCCGCAATTGTCTTCATCCGAATTTTTTATTCTTTGGCCAAAAATCCCTTTCAACCTTTTTGTTTGGATTCGATTGCCTTATTTGATTTGAATTCCTCATGAGTTTTTCCTTGCATTAGGTTTCAATAGAGCTGATTATATAGACAATGGAAGACCGAATCAATACAACTTAGCCAGAAACATTGTCAGCCACATTCAAGCAACATTGAATCTCTTATCTACCCTTAGCGTGGTTGAGATGGAGAAGATCCTCAATATCTGAAACAACAATAAGTTTCCACTTCTGAGAATTTCCTTTCAAGAAATAGCGACCCCCTGTTAACGAAAAAGAAAAACAATTTTAATTATCCAAGTCATTAGGCAATCCGCAGGCATTATAGCAACCAAGATGAATAAAAACCCTGGTGCGTTGACCGATATGCTTTTGTTTAGCCAATTCCTCTCGACCTGAGAAATCGAAGAGTAAACTTACATTTTTTGACGGTAGGTGGTGTTGAGGTGGTGATACAAATGCGATTTTCTAAGGATACATTTTCATTGAGGCGGCAGCTTACGAGTGATTTTCGATACCGGCGGTCTCATTGGATAAACTCTTGCGGGATCTTTCGTTCACCATCAGAATTATCAGTATACAACGTACGTTAGGTCAAGTTCGTCTAATAAAAAGCTAATAATTTTTTTTGAAATGTTTGACAGTTCGATTTGAATTTGAATGCATTTGAAAGTTCCTTTAATATTCAAAATCTTGTACCTAGTTCTTGTTTCTTTTCACATTTTTCTTGTTTATATTCTTCTTAAGTGTTTATCGTTGCTATTCTTGTAATTGTTTGATTTCATAGTGATAGTTAGATTTAGGTATTATAAACCGATTTACAAAGCTCAAAATAAAACGCTCGTGTAACGTGTAGGTATAACTTATCCCTCATATCATCGGCTCGTAATCATATTAAAATTGCATTTTTTTAACACTATGAAGAAAAATGTAATTAACTATTTTCGGTTCCTCAGAAAGAAGAAAGATAAGATATCAATACTTTCCAGTTTCACTAACAACTATTGTTTCGGAAGATTTAAAATCACATCACAATCACTGAGTTTTTGATTTATTTTTCATCAAATTGAAAGCAAAAGGAATACCTAATAATCAGTCAAAATGTTATGACTACATAATTTCTAGCATTTCGCGGGAAAGCAAGAAATTGCATGCAAAACATGAGACCATGAAAAAAAACATAACCTATAAATCTATAAATAATCGGATGGCCGTCGAGCAGACGGATATCATGGCATCACAGATCAAATTAAAATCACTTAAGGTGCGCCTCTGCTGGCAAACTCTCAAAGGCATCTCTTCAGTTGAAATTGATCGAAATCAAGATAGCGTAGGTATAAGTCAATACACCAGGGTTTTTATTCATCTTGATTGCAACCATATGTTGTAAAAGTTGATGCATCTATAGAGGAGCTTAAGCACTATCAATTTGAGGGACTGAAATGCTTTCCGGAGAATTGGGAGAAAGGGCAAGTTGGAAGACTCACATGAAAGATAAAAAATGGTGTCCAACTGGTGATTTTTTTTCTTGTTATATTCACTCATAATGGCACATGCGGGCGGTACTTCGGTATCCCCATCAGATTTTTGGTATCTTCTCAGTTTATTTTTATATATGTGATACAAATTATTTTGTTTCCATTCCTTTATCATTATTGAATACAATCGAACTCAACAGTATATTCAGTTGAACGCTTCCAACAAGAATGTTATTCATCTCATCTAATATTCTCAGATATGCATTCTCTGTTGAACATTATGCTATCTTTTTGGATGCTTTTAGGTTTTTGTGTAAGAATTTATTGTTAGTTGTACTGACACTAGATGTCGATGTATAACCCAAAAAAGATATGGATGTGGAACATTTTACTAAATATGATCCACTTATTGATATTCTAAAAGTGTAGTACAATTTTGTTCTCTAGATTCTCTGAACACTTTATCTCTGTTTTTTTGTGATTAGTATCTCCTACCTCTTTTAGTTGAATCTTTATTCTTTATATTATTCATAATGTTGAGTTTGACCAACGTACATGAGATCCTGGCTTTGGATTACTTCAGTCATTAACCATAGAATATACGATACCATAATCATGTTGTACCAATAATGCCCCAGAGAAAAATATAGTCCATTGAAGGTCAATTTCGCAAAAAGGTTTTTCTCACCTGGAAAGGATTAGAATGTGCCTCATGACTAAATTTTGAAGGGCAATGTCTTGATAAATGTTTTGCTTAGTATCACAGAAACGATGCATTATACCTCAAGAAAGAATTATACCTCAAGAAAGAATTCGTGTTAAATATGTATGCTTGCAAATTTGATCCAGAATCACGCCGAAATTTATTGTGCTTTTTCTGTTTGGGAGATATTGAACGGAACTCATTTTCCAAGATGACATGGTTAAACACCTCTACTTGTTCCCTAAAGAGATCACTTTGTATCTGCCAAACAGTTTTTTTCCAGTTTCAATTCGAATTTCAGTACAAAAGAAGTTTATTGAAGTTGGCGTGAAGTTATTGGTAGCCTGGATTTCATGTGCTGTTTGAAGAGTTCTGTACTCGAAGTTTTGGATGTCATGCTGATCAAGAATCAGAAACTGTAACATTATCATAGAATAAAAAAAATATACATATATTTTGCTAACAAATTATTCTTGAAATTGTGCAATTCGAAGTTTTTTAAACAGTATCGTTTGCAGAAATACAGGGCATTCAGGAAGTGGCACCGGAAAATTGAATCATTTATTTAGAAATAACTAGTAAAATTTGGGGTCATATCACAGAACTTTCGAGTTCTATCAGTGTTGTGGGTCGAACAAACTCAACAAACGGATAAACTGTATGATATTCAGTTACTCTTCATTTTGTTGGATATGGAATGGAAATAATGAAAGATGGTGGCTGAAACTCCAAAGCATTAATGAGTGATTCGATAAATACAAAGTCATCACTTTCCCTCTGAAAACTAGACAAAATGACAGCTGTCATAACCTCCATCCTATCTAGCGCCATCTGCTTCAAGCTTTCCTGAAAACATGCTGTTACAACTAAAGATATTCTGTCTTCCTGTCGTTTAATGCTTTGCATCATACTCGTGATCTTCAAGGTGTTCAGTGATTTTTTTGGTTACTGACCGAATGAATATATCATGAAGTATTTAGAGAGATAATCGACAATATTTGTGATTTTTTTAGCTTCACATGTTTGAATTTTACTTCCTAAAGGCGACCCAAACTAGTTTTTTCATATTGAATTCGTTAATATAAGTCGAAAGAGGAATGTATTTATTTGACTAAATACCCTCTAAATAAAGTATCAAGTATCTCTGAGACTTCCGAATGGACCCTGTATGTTTTCTCTCGGAATATTATTCACCCAAAATATTATATTTTCACTAAATTTATATTGAATTGAAATCCATTGATTTTAGTTTTTTCTTGTGATATTTCACTAGGTTTATTGTGTACATTTTTTCTAAGGGCTTCAGTGTAGATATATCTGTTTCAAAATACGAAACTCTGTTGGAAAATAAAAAAGAAAAACTGATTTTTGTTTTTTCCTTTCTACAAATCCTCTCAGTAATTCAAAGTACCTACATAATATGAATGAGGTATCAATGCCCAGTTGTTCAACTGGTTGAAGGCGTCAGAGGGGTATCACCCTTCCAGTTAGTCTTTGGCGAAGTAGGCAGAATTTTAATAATCATTGATATCGGCAACATCTTTCTGTTCGACATAATACTGGTAAATATTCGCATGAAATGAGCGTCCTTGGATTCTGTGTAACGCAATCGGTCAATCGAAAAATACTCCCAATATTTGCTTCTTGATAGTCTGTACACAAATTGCAACACAAACAAGTGGTGGAATCATTGGTATCCAATTCGAAGGACACGTTTCGTTTCTATATCCGCTTGCTTTTTCATTCAATAATTTACGCATAAATTGTTGGAAAAAACTGCAGACAAGATTATATAATTTGATCTTAACTAGGGATTGCAGTCCAGTGCTACGAGTACTAAGCAGTCTTGAAAAGTGCTCCGGACTCTCGAGCAAGATCAATCATGTGAATTTCGAACCTAAACATAAACGAAACAGCATATTGGGTTGAACGCAATGCTATTTTATCGTAACATTTAAAGGCAAGCCTCATTGAGATCTAAGGAGCGATCATAAGGGATACAAAAAGAACAATTTTCACAAGGCGTCTTCCCCAGAAAAAAAAATTCATCAAACGAAAAGTGCAACTACTAACCAATTCCGACTTTGAAAGAACAATAAGCGAGTAATATAGGTTCAAAATGAGATTGTCGCCAAAAAAAACAATGATGAAACGATTATATTTCTGCAAATAAAAATTAATGGTTCCATTTGAATAAATGGGGGTGGAGGTGAATTTTCAGGGGTATGAATAGATCATTTTGAGTTGATATGAAAGGCAATTCGATGTTCGAAAAAATGATTTCTTGATTACTTTTCGTTCTCTTCCAGTAAAGGAGATATCGCCTGTTCAGAAAATCCAACTCATATTGAAACACCGTGTATAAAGTAGGAAGGTAAATAGTTCCCTCTAAACTTCATCGTTACTTGAATTTCAGAAATATTTCTGAAACAAAATAATGTTTGTTATCACCCCCAACACATATCCTTTGAATGGCCCTTTGAATCTAAATCAATGTCAACTACTAACAAGCCATGGGTATAAAATGAATGTAATTCTGTCATAAGAACAAACACGAGTGATCAACTTTCTGACTCGCCCTTTAAAATTTTTCCTGAATATCTATCTTGTTTAAATAAACCAATCCGAAGCAAATCTAGTCAGATATTGAATCCTGAAATCAGAATTATATTTCGAGTCCAGGATTCGTTTATTTAAATTTCAAGTAAAAGCTCAACAAATAAAATGTTCTCTTGTAAAGGATTGAGTACCTGGATTTTTTGCTATTGATAAATCGTATTTTTGGAATATTCAGATAGGAACTGCATACCGATGAAATATGAGTAATATGTTTTGAACTCACCGACATAATAATAAAATAATGTGTACTGGAATATTTCGGTCAGTGTGGCCAAGAGGTCTAAGAGGCTCGGTGCTTATATTAAAATTGGCTATCACACTGCTGGTTCGAAACGCGGTCAAATCGATTAGGTGGGATATCTGAATTAACTACACCAACTGTCCCGGCAGCACTTTGGGGTTCTCTGGATTTCCCTACAGTTGAAATGATAAATGCACTACCGTACACCCTCCGACTTCATCAGGTAAAGTTGTCATTGTCACAAGCTATTTAAAAGTATCTAGTACAGCAGCAAAACTGAATTGAGAATTGGTAGAAGACCCCGAATCATCAAGAAACGTTCCAAGAAGAAAATTCCATAAAATTCATTGAATATAGAGCCAATTTGTAAGAATATTCAAAGACTGATCCAATTTTGACAGTTAATGAAGATGTCATTCATAAAAAACGGCATTTCATTTTCATTTGAATAGTCCAGTGAAATTGGCACGAATCAAACAAACATGCCTAAACGCAAAGGTAAATGTGCTATATTAGATAATTCCGTTGACAGTTTCCAATCTGAATCGCAATTCATCAAAGTTGATTATGAAAAACGCGAAAAAAATTAAATGAATATTATTAACAAACTCAAAGAAGAAAATCGACACCTGTGTAAATTAATTGAGGAGAAAGAACTTCTATTGATGGAAAAAGAGAGAAATATTCGTCAACTGCAAAAAGAAAATGAAAAACTACAGTATAATTATGATCTGATCACTACTAATATAGTAGAAAAAGACAGCATTATGGAAAGTTTGGACAAAATAAATAAAAAAATTGAAAATATTGAACAGAAACACATATTGAATAATGCTCCAACATATTCACAAATCCTCACAAGCCCAATCACAAAGAAGCCAAAAGTTTATCCTGATTCAATCGTCATTAAACCAAAATTAAGTCAAGATTCGTCTAAAACCAAAAAAGATCTCAGCATCAATATTGATATTGGTCGTCCTAATGTCAGTATTGCATCAGTAAAGCAAACCAAGCAAGGGGGTTTAGAAATTCATCGTAAAGAAAAAGAACATTACAGTAAGCTGAAAGAAGAAATCGAACTCAAACTACAAAATAATTATAGGATAGAATCTGGAAAAAAACGAAACCCAAAAATAAAAATCGTAGAGCTATCGCTTGAGGAACCAATCCTTGAAGAAGACTTGGAAAAAATGATTAGAAATCAGAACTCATTCATTGGCGAAAATGATTTCATAAAAATCACTTATATCAAACATATTTCCCATAAAAATAAGTACACTGTTTATGCAGAAGTTAACGGGAATATTTTCAGAACAATTTTTGAGAAAAACCAAGGCAAATTATTCATTAACTGGCAAAATCTGAAAGTCAATTGTCACAATGTAACAAATGTTACAGATTCAACCATTCTTCAAAAAATTGTAGAAATTCGTTTATATGCCCTCGATGTGGAGGTGGCCATGAAGAGAATAGTTGTCCTGAATCCAACCTAAAATGCAGAAATTGTGAATTTTCAAACTCAAATTTCAGAACAAGTCATTGTGTTGATCATAGGGCTAATGATAAAAATTGCCCAGTAATGAAACTTCAAGAGAGCAACCACATTTCTCGAATAAATTATGATAACTGAGCCATTATCAGTCTCTTATATGAATATAAGAAGCTTAAGAAACAAACTAACAGATGTTGAGTTATATTTGAAGAAAGAATAATATGAAATCCTCACATTAACAGAAACTTGGTTATATCCTGATGAAAGTATGTTTATCCATATTCCAAATTATTATATATATATATATTATATATATATATATATAATTATATATTATATTATATATATTATATATATATATATATTATATGTATATATATATATATATATATATATATATATACCCAAATAGCACAAGTACGTCCAGTGGACGTACTGCATATGTACGGTGAGGATGCATTGTACGTATTTAGGACGTACTTTTGTCTCCGACAGACGTACATAAGACCTCCCTGCGACTTACCGTTTCCGCATAGTCGGTAATCCCAGGTACGTACTTTTCTAGTCCACACAGGACCTGAAATGTACAGAAAGGGGAACTGTTTGGGACATTCCGAAAACGTACATTTTCCATTCTGTATGCGCTATCCCAAGTAGAACAAACATATTTGACCAATATTGGTTCAATATTACGGGAATATCAACCTTATATTGTAGATGATATCAATAGTGGCCACAAAAAAATGTAAACATTCGGCGATATTAGCTCAATATTCGAAAACAACGTAATGATATATCATATGATATCACTTAATGAATCTAAGTTTTCATATTCGGGATTATTCATTTCTTTTTTACCAAATAGTCAAGTTGGAAATTTTACTCATTCACGTGTACTAACCATCTAACCGAATACTTACCTGGAAAAAGACCTGGCTGCTGCGGGGCTTGAACTCTCGACCTTTTCTATGGAGATAATATTGTCGACCACTGTTACGCTCTACGGCACGGAGAGACTTGTTTTTAAGAAGGAGTTGGGTGCTATAGATGTGATGACTTCAAGTTAGTTTTGTTCGAGATAATATTAAAATTTTAGAAAGTTCAGTAACAATGAAAATATATTCGAAAAAACACTAAAGGATCACTGTCTCATGTGATGGCGGTTTTGGAATATCAAACTTGCTGTGCAAAAAATTCTGTATGTAATTTTCTGGTATTTAAATTCACCACATGTCGATGTTTCAATTTTTCCAAATTTTTTTAGGAATAATTCATTATGAATATTCCATTACCAATATTGATATATGTATGAATACACTAAGTGATCACTCTCAAAATCCCAATACCCCTTGAACCGAAAGGGACCCAATACGTACGTACTTGGGAGGTCCAAACAGTATGTACATACTAACAGAAATGTAGAAAATGAAAGGAACCCAATCCGTACGTACTTGGGAGGTCCAAACAGTATGTACAAAAAAGTACGTCAACGAGACGTCCAGATAGTATGTACATACGATTTCCAAAAATGTACGTCATCACTATTATGTCCCGCAAACGTTTCGAAATATACGTATCTGAAAGGGACTCAATATGTACGCACCTGGAAGATCCAAATAGTACGAACATAGTTCTTCCAAACATGTACGTAAATGATACGTCTGAGCAGTACGTACATGGGATTCACAAAAAAACACGTCATTGGTATGTCCCTAATTCATTCCGAAAAGTACGTACCTGAAGAGGAGTTAATGTAAACGTATCAGGGACACTTAATAAAGTACGTACATAGTACTTCCAAGCATGTACGTTTTTATTACATTCCGATTGGAACGGGACCAAGTATGTACCTACATGGGACGTCTAACCAGTACATACATGGTACATCCGGTAATGTACGTTCTTCGAATGTCTCCTATCCAGATGCCCAGTCCCCACCAAGACATCCGACGGTTCTTTAGTAGCACCCGCTGCTATAAATACTACCCAACATCCCTCGATACCTCAATATATATATATATATATATATATATATATATATATATATATATATATATATATATATATATATATATATATATATATATATATATATATATATACATATACATATATACATATATATAATATAGATAATATCACTATGAAATATAAAAATCTCATCTTATTAGGCGACATGAACTTGAACCTTTTAGATAAAAATGATATTGTTGATGAATATCATAGTATATTTGAAACTAATGGCTATAAAATTGTTAATGTAATTGATGAGCATCATTATACCAGACAAAATTATAATAACAAAAAAACAATTATTGATCATGTGGTTACAAATTTCCAATTGAAAAATTTGAAACATCACATTGATTCGGAAGATTATCATTTCACAGATCACAAAATAATGAACTTTAAAACTGAAAAAATAATGAAAAATAAACCAAAAATGACCAATAAAATAATAACTATTTTAGACATGAAAAAATTCCGCGAATACAGATTTCTCAAAAACTTGACTCATTCACAAAGATTCCAACACTTAAAGAATTTGGAAATTGCATTAACGAAACAAAAAAAGAATGTAGTTACACAAAAAGATTCAGAACTCGAGAAAACAATAATTGGATAACAGATGCACTGTTGAAAAAAATGAAATTTCGAGACAAAATTTCCAAAAAACTGAAAAAAAACCCAAATGATGTTGAATTGAAATATTCTCAAAAATTAAATACATAGTCTTTGCAAAAAATTGAAAAAAGATCATTGCAATGCCCAATTTGTTCAAGCTGGAACAAATCCTAAAAAAAATTGGAATGGAATCAATTATTATATCAAAGGTAAAAGAACCGAACAAACTATATACATCAGATCGAAAATAAAAATAATATATTTTTAACAGATGAAAAAGATATATGCGACGAATTTAATACTTTTTTTTTCTGAATTTGGGAATAACTTGTCAAAAAAAAAGAAAACAATCCAAAATAATTTCGATACATTCATCACAACTCCCAAATCATTATTTTTGAAACCTATATCAGAAAAAGACATTTACGATGTGATAATGTCTCTTAAATTAAATTCAGCGCCAGGTGAAGATCAGATTACAACAAAAAATTTGAAAGACATTGTAGATATAATAAGTTTGCCTCTATCACTCGTTATAAACAAATGCATTGAAGATGCAATTTTTCCTGATTATCTGAAAAGAACTATTCTGAAACCGATATACAAATCAGGTGAACGAAAATATGTTTCAAATTACCGTCCAATAGCTCTTTTGAATATATTTTGTGACGGGTTTTCCTGGGTTCAAACCCGCACAAGTGACGCTTACGGGTAGATCTACAAATCTTTTTGTAAATTACAAATCGTTTTGTAAATCAATGCCTCGAGCGCCAGTTTTTTTACTTGGTATTGTTATGTTGGTAACACTGATGGTGTACCACACATGTGAGGGCGCAAGCGTGGTCAACTCTCCTGTGAAGATGGCCGATTGTGAGGTAGAAAATTTTGAATGCTCTCTCTGTAAGTGCTGTAACGGCGGCAATTAAATGTCTGATCAAGAAATTGTGTGTTCTTTCCTAATGAACAATTTTTGGTGAACCACTCGAGTACACAACAGGTATGCTCCAAATTCCCGGATAGCAATCAGATGGAGGTATCCAGAGGTCAGATAATTGTGACAACGGCAGAGTACTAATTGATGTAGGCTTTAATTACACCAATTTGCATCTGAATACCGTTTGCTATATGAAAGTTCTCGAAAGTATTTCGTTTCTACTTTCTTGAGACACCTTTGTACTCACTTGAGAGGTATTTCGTTTCTACCTCTCGACACACTTTTATTTCACTGATTTGTTTCCTGAAAATAGGTTGGAGAAAATAACGACCAACGATGTTCAGAAATACGAATTTATTATATATCATCAACAATATTAAGTATTAGAGTTATGAAAACGGGGTTGGCAACAATCAACAATGATAAACGGTATATAAATTTTGCGTTTGAACTGCACAGGGTCGCTGAAATCGGAATTTTGTCGGTAAACGGTGAGTCGATACTTTATAATGGAAAACTATGAAATGTTGGCAGGTGAAATGTTTCGGAGCGGTAACTACGATAATCGGAAATGAAGTTGTATATTTTGAATTAACTAAACCTGGTTCTAAATGGCACTCAGAAACAGCAGAAGGCTGAACTGGCAAGAACCCAAAATAAAGATAAAACAAAATGATTGGTTCTAATTGGCACTCAGATACAGCGGAAGGCTGAACTGGCAAGAACACAACCAAATGTAAAATAAAACGAATTTTCTGAATTCCACAAAAATGATTGGTTCTGAATGGCACACAGATACAGCAGAAGGCTGAACTGGCAAGAACACAACCAAATGAAAATTAAAACGGATTTCTTGAATCTCACAAAAATGATTGATTGGTTCTGAATGGCACTCAGATACAGCAGAAGGCTGAACTGGCAAGAACACAACCAAAACTAATTATTTTAAATAACAAATCAAATGTCAGACTGTCGGATCTAACCTCAAAATGAATTTCGGTCGGTTTGTTCAATAAAACGGTCGGTAAACAAATTTCGGAGCAACAAGTAACTATCTGCAAGACTGAATCTTCACGAATGAATGAATCGAAATGAATGAATCCCGGTAGTCCTCAGAGTCGGATATTTATACCCGCCGAAAATCTGAAAAGTAGTGGAACTCAAATGACAGAGAGCACTGAGGAATTTCATAAAAACTACAGTCGGTTCGGCCAGTTTCAAATGTTTTTCAATATAAGGTAAATTGAAAAACTCGGTAAAGAATGTGTTTTTATATTAACGGTAGCAAACTAGGCTGATAAGATACCCGAAATGATGAATATTTTACTCGGAAATAATATTTTCGAATTCTTTGAAACATTTCACTTCTCAACAAATTATGAAAACACATTTCTGAATCTTTCCTACCTATTATCTCAAGATTCTATGCAATACATCATTCATTTCAGATAGATGGAATAATCAAACCTTACTCAATATGAAAATAGGCCAACCCCAAACGCATGAAAGAAAATACATATCAAATACGGAGATGAACAACAATGAGCAGAAAATCATTCTATGTTACTAAATCATAAGCCAAACGGAATAAAAATGAAATGATTAATCAAAATGTTCACGGATAACATCATTCATTAAAAATAAATCAATAATACTTCTAGCAGTCTATCATATATGCCAGGTCAGTCGACTTTATTTACAAACCTCATTACTGAAAATAATGACTTCATTACACCCCCCCTTACTTCGGTAAAAAAAAAATTGAACGCCAGTTCGATTTTTTTTTTTTTAGAAAAATTTAAAAATTTCGGTAAACAAGTATTCTATTGACGGGATCCTTGACTGGATTCAAGGCGCGAATCCATCCTTGCGCCTGGAACTAGGCGCCATACACTGGTGCAGGTGCAATCAACGGAGCGTGTTCCATACCTCCCGCATTTGGAACAGAAAATGCGGTATGCCCTGCCGCATTCCGAACGGAAGTGACCCGGATGGCCACAGCGCCAGCAGAGGCCCTGCTCAACTGGTAGGTATACACCTTGGTCGGAAGGTCGTTTCGTCGACAGGCGAACGACGGGCGGTGGTCTCCGTGCTGCGGAGTGTGAAGGAGCTACTGCACCCAAAATTCGGCTGCTCGCTTCTTGACTTAACGGAACTGGCAGATCAGTGGCACTGGTCGGTAGTTGGACGTGGAAGTTGTCGGAAGTTTGAGTAGCCCGACTCTCCTGGACGGGAAATGAAAAATATGCATTATATGCAAAGGGGTCCGAAGGGGTTTGCGTACTCCGGTCCACTAATCGTGGAGTCCCTTTGGAGGTAGTCGGGGTTTTCTCCCTCGCTGTGGTCGGTGATATTTTCCCCTCATCAGTGCTGTCAGGCTCAGAAGGCAGCGGAGAAGTATGCAACTTCAGAATTCCAGAATCCATGATCTGTGAAAAATCAAAACATCAAAGTACTGTTCACAATCGACGACTGACGGACGGTCCATTACTGAAAACAAAAAAAAAATTGTGAACTACTCGGCGCACTGATATGGTTTCAGATCTTTTATATGCACGCGCTTCACCAATCTATTTTCGTCGCTTTTGAGATCATATACAACGGGAGATATCACTTTGACCACGGTGAACGGACCGGAATACTTTGGGGCAAGCTTCGCTGCATGTCCCTGAATTCCAGACGACAAGTTGTACTCTTTTTTCATTACTCTGTCGCCGACGTGACATCGCCATTCTCGACGTCTCAGATTATAGTAATGACTTTGGGTGGAGAAAGCACGGGCTAGATTAATTTTGACCAACTCATTGACTTCTTTCAATTTCTCCATGTGTTTGGCCCACAGGGACGGTGACGGTACGGTATCAGAATCGGTTTCATTAAACGGACGGAAAATTTGATTGTCGAGTGGCTTAGAATATGCGTATATTGTCGGCACAGCAAACGGTACAGCCACAGTCTAAGCTACTCGACAATCGAATTCGAGAATTAGAATCAGACCACAGAATCGGTTTCATTAAACGGACGGAAAAGTGATTTCGGTGGTTCTAATTCTCTTCCAAATGTCAAGTAAGCGGGTGTAAACGAAGTGGAGTCATGTCGGGCGGTATTCAACGCAAACTGTAGTTCCGGAAGTAACTGATCCCATTTACGGTGATCATTGTTACAGTACTGAGAAATAAGAACTTTTATAGTCTTATTGGCCCTCTCTACTGGATTTGCTTGCGGTGTGTAGGGCGGAGTGAAACGGTGTTGAATCCCTAGTTCTTTGATAAGGTCTGCAAATACTTTTCCTGTATACTGCGAACCATTATCACTGATGACGGTTTGTGGACGGCCGAAACGTAGTACCACTTCCTCATAAAAGGCTTGAGAAACGGCTCGTGCCGTTGCTTTCCTTAACGGACGGACTTGGACCCATTTAGTAAAACGGTCCTGAAAGACACATAAATAGCAGTTTCCTTTGCTCGAACGTGGCAAAGGACCCACTAAATCGGTTGACACAGTTGTCCAAGGTTTTACGTTAGTAGACGGATGCATCTTTCCAGGGGGTTTTTCCTGTGAAACCTTATATTGCTGACAGACGAGGCATCCTCGTACATATTTGGCAATATCTCGGTACATACCGGGCCAGTAATATCTCTGAGCAATACGAGCGATAGTCTTGGCAATCCCCATATGTCCTGCCGTGACTTCGTCGTGATTTTCACGCAACACTTGCGCTCGATGATCTCTAGGAACACACTGTTTCCATGGATCTTTAGTGTCTGGTTCGGTGAAATCCAGAGCGTCCCAGAAATGTCGGTAGAGACGACCATCTCTCACGGAATAGTCTGGGTACTCTTCAGGATGCTGAAGTACATCGGAAATTTTTTTAGTATACCACGGGCATTGTACTTCAGTTTCTTCCTCCAGTACGTAATTTTCTTCAACGGTATTGTCCTCGGTCTGGAGCGGTTGTCGTGAAAGAGCGTCAGCTACCTTATTCTGACAGCCTTTTCTATATCTGATTTCATAATCGAACTGCTGCAGATACACGGCCCATCTGGCTATCCTGCCAGAGGGACTTTTGATGGATTGCACCCATTTCAGTGAAATATGGTCAGTTTGGATTATAAAGTGATAACCTTCCAGGTACGGTCGCATTTTTTCGATTCCCCAAATTGCGGCTAAACACTCTTTCTCGGTAACGGAGTAGTTTTTCTCTGGAGGAGACAGAGTTCTACTTGCATATGCTATCACATGCTCTTTTCCCTCTATGTTCTGAGTGAGTGCTACACCCAAACCCAGATCAGAGGCGTCGGTTTGTAGAATGAACTCTTGTGAAAAATCAGGACATGATAATACGGGTGCTTCGGTCAGACTCCTCTTAAGGAGATCGAAAGCATCTTGTTGTGCCGTTCCCCACTTCCAACGAGTGTTTTTCCTTAACAAGCTCGTGAGTGGAGACACAACTCGGGAAAAATTTGGGATGAACCTGCGGTACCAGGATGCCATTCCCAAAAATTGCCTCAGTTGCTTCAGTGTAGTCGGTGTCGGCCATTCCACTATGGACGCAACCTTGTCTGGATCAGTTTTGATCCCTTCCGGAGTAATTACATGTCCTAAATATTTCAAAGTACGGAGACAAAATTTACATTTGTCAGGATTCAACTGGAGATTGCTATCTCGCAGACGACGGAATACTTGTTGCAAATTATCCAGATGTTCTTCGAAAGTTTTTCCCAGAACTATGATATCATCTAAGTACGCGAACGCGAAAGGTTCCATTTCTGGACCTATAACGGTATCTATCAATCTCTGGAAAGTAGCAGGAGCCGAGTGGAGCCCGAACGGCATAACTGTAAACTGGAATAATCCACGTCCTGGAACAGTAAACGCTGTGATTGGTTTACTTTCGGGAGTCAAAGGGACTTGCCAATATCCCTGACGTAGGTCCAGGCTGGATATACAGAGTGACCCATTTGAAAGCGGGCCACCTCTCTAAAACTGTTATTTATTATCCGATTCAGAAGTTTTTTTTTTCAATAGATAGAGCGTCAATAGTTCTATTAGAGTGCTGTGAAGTCGAAATATAAATAAAATTTTCAAGGCCTACTTCGAATTTTTTTCAAGGTCAAAAATCCAAAAAACATACTAGCGATTTTTTTATATGAAATTTGACGACGCCACTGGATTTGTGATGCTTTCAAATGGTTGTGACTGAAATTTCAAGATAAAATAATGTTTTTTAACAGAAATATGGCATAAGTAAAATATACCAATCACTGTCAAAATAATTCAAATAGTTGTATATTAAATAACAATTTTGTAAATAATATGGTTTGAAATACTTCTTCAGAACATAACAACTTTATGTGCGATATAGTTATCTTTATTAGCACACTGCAGTTTGTTGTCAAAGAATAGAAATACACATCTTTATATCATAATATAATTATCAATATTAAAAACATAAATGAACCACTACAAAAGAATGTATTAACATGACAATGCCCACACATTAAATTTTGGACTGTTCCACCAAATCTCCATTCAATTCGATACATTTATCATATCGTTTTCTAATGTTAACCAAAACATTCAATAATTGATTTGGGGTGATATCTCTGCAAGCCTGTCTTATTCTTTCACGCAGTTCCTCTTTGCTCGTTGGGCGAGTTTTGTATACTTTTTCCTTAACGGTGCCCCATAAAAAAAATCAAGTGGAGTCAAGTCCGGGGATCTGGGGGGAAACTCAATCAGTGAACTATTTCGCCCTATCCACCGATTAGGAAAATTTTCTTCCAGCCAATCTCTAACAATCCTGCTATTGTGGATGGAACAGCCATCTAATTGAAATAGAATATGGGCCTCTTCTGCTAGTGGAAGTTCATCCATAGCGTTGGAAAACTCGTTTTTCAAAAAATTCAAAAAAATTTGACCATTCAAATTGTTTTCAAAAAAAAGGGGCCAATTATTCTGGTATGTAATATTCCGCACCAAACATTTATTTTTTGGGAGTACTGTCTTCTGCAATTTATTATCCAATGTGGATTTTCTTCCGTCCAGTACCTTGAATTTTGAGAATTAACTGTTCCATTGGTTGTGAATGTTGCCTCGTCACTGAACAAAATTTTTTTCAGAAAATTCCTGTTATTTAGATATTCTCCTTGAGCCCATAAACTATACTCCATCCTCTTTTCATTATCGCCTTCTTCTAAGGTGTGAAGAAACTTTGGTTTAAAGGGCTTCATATTATTATATTTCCTAAGATTTCTCCTTATTGTTTCACGCGGTAAGTTGATGTCCAAACTTGCAATTCTCACACTTGTTTTCGGATTATTATTAAAATAATTTCGAATTCGTTCAGAATTATTTCGTCTCTGCCTTTGTACAGTATTAATATTCTTCAGGATATGTTTACTAACAGCTCCATACTGATTGAAAATTTTGTTTACTCTTCCAACTGTAGCTCTGCTAATATTTCGACGCTCCGGATGCATGTTATTGAAAATTCTACATACTTCCCTTTCGGATCTGTCGTTGTTACCACGAAGTTTTACTATTTCAATTTTCTCCTGCAAAGTCAAATTATCTGCCATACTTCTTTATTAGTGTAGGTACTTGAAGAGTTATAAACTTCACTATTAATACTGACAAATTTGTGTCTTTTCGTCTTTTATTTTAATGACTTGTCATCTCCACGGCAACTTAAGTTTCAAAGCCTTCTAATAAAAATAATATTTTCGAAATGTGGCATCCCAAACATGTTTGAATGAAACCAAGATAGATATTCGGAATAACTGACAACCACCAAAGAGGAACTGCGTGAAAGAATAAGACCAGGCTTGCATAAATGTTACCCCAAACCAATGATCGAATTTTGATCGAATCTTATGATTAGTTAGCATTAGAAAATGGTAGAATAAACGTATCGAATTAAATCGGAAATTGGTTACAAAGTACGGAAATTAATGTCTGGGCACTCTCATCTCAATCCATTTTTTTGTTGTAGTTCATTTATTTCATCAATATTGCTTATTATTGATTATTGAATATTGATTACTATTTGATGTAAAGATGTATATTTCATTTCTCTGATGACAAAAAAACTGCAGTGTTTTGATGGACATAACTATCTTCCATACTTTATGGAGTTCTGTTTGAAAGAAACATAATTTGACACCATTTTGAATAACTGCTGTTTACAAGCTCGACTGCTAACGACGTGAAAGAGCATTTTAAACGATATTATTAATAATATTGTGATTTAATATGACGACAATTCGAAATATTTAGATAAAGTGATAAAAATTTTACTTATGCTATATTTCTGTTAAAAAAACATATTTCATCGTGAAATTTTAGTCACAACCATTTGAAAGCATCACAAATCCAGTGGCGTCGTCAAATTTCATATAAAAAAATCGCTAGTATGTTTTTTGGATTTTTGACCTTGAAAAAAATTCGAAGTAGGCCTTGAAAATTTTATTTATATTTCGACTTCACAGCACTCTAATAGAACTATTGACGCTCTATCTATTGAAAAAAAAAACTTCTGAATCGGATAATAAATAACAGTTTTAGAGAGGTGGCCCGCTTTCAAATGGGTCACTCTGTATATCGTGCTTCTCGAAGTTTATCCAGAATAGCACTTATGAACGGTAAAGGATATGCATCCTTTTCAGTTACAGCATTGACTTTTTGAAAATCGATGCAAAATCTCGGTTTTCCATCCTTCTTGCGGACAATCACGACAGGTGAACTCCACGGGCTTTTCGATGGTTCTATAACCCCATCCTTCAGCATCTTATCCACTTCCTGATTGATAATTTCCTGAGTTTTCGGGTTCTGCGGACGGTATCTTTGTTTTATCGGTTCGGGATTTTTCAAACGGATGTGATGTTGTACACAATTAGTGGGACCCTTATTTTCATTAAACAGAGGCAACTCCTCTTCCAGAAAGAGGCGAAGTCTTTCTTTTTCAAAATCGGTTAAGTCCTGCTGTTCAATCAGCGAAGCGGATTCAGAACTTGCGGAAGCCTCGATTGACATAACCATGTTGCTGCGTACATCGAACGACACGTTCGAACCTCTCAGAAAAGTCTCGTTGTTGGCGAGGTTAATGTGAAAATCCTGAGTACCAAGAACATCCATACAGTCCGGGAGGCAGCGACACTTTTGATGTAATTATTCCTACAAAGCTGATTTTATCTCATTTTGTAGTTTTGATATGGCAAGTAAACGGAACGGCAGTCTACCACCCCAATATGGGGGCAAACATTAATTATAATTTTTCAAACGTGTAAATAAATGATACGTAAATGCCTTATTCCTACAAGTATGAAACTTGATAGAGTGCTCAATGATACATAAAAATGCAGTATAATGATAGTCTACCGCGTCGGAGGGGAGGCCATCATAGATCTACCACCCACGCAAGGTGTTCAGAAATTATTTTTTTTGACTTATTCCTACAAAGTTGAAATTTTTTTCTCAAATACTTCAGTTTATAAGAAGTCTAAAAAAATAAGTCTACCGATGACATAAAGGTGCAAAGCCCTGATAGACGCAATGGAATGCACGATCTCCCGAGCGCAGCCGCCGCGCCGATCCGCTTTAAGTCGCTCCAAATGATTGCATACCGGGATTAAATTAATATTTACAAAGCTGCTTTTTTTATCTGTACGTATTGTACGATAATTATTGTGAACGAAACGTGTTCTACCTTCGATACACTGTGGCTAAAGCTTCGGTAGATATGGCCTAAATTTTTGAGCGGGAAGTTTATTGAAGGATTGCGGCTTTCAAATAATTTTAAATAATTGAAAAGTAAACTTAATAACGAAAAATGGACAGCTGAGTGAACGTCATATCCCGACGGCGGCTTCGTGTTATTCGGGCTCGGCAAACACGTTGGTTAGTTCAATGGTTTTATACCTGCTCCCTACATATTACGGCTCTGACCTTTTCGGGGTTCCATCCCCTCCTCATGCTTACAGCTTCGAATTTATAGCTATGCCAGTATTGTGTTTGAAAAACTTTATTATGAAATATATATGTGTCTAACATGACATTCGAATTAACATTATTTTTTTTTATATCTTTTGTTTTTTAAACAAAACAAATTATGAGAATATACATAGTGTTCATGATAACAATATATAATAATTCTCCACCTCTTAACTAAAACTATAAATTCAGTCTCTCAACTGGTTTCCGGATTCTTGTAGAATGTCTCGGTACAGATTGAATGTTCTTAGGACGAACATTCGACTCTTCACTCGTCGAAGGATAAATAATGGATTTATCGCTCGTGTGAGATTTAATATGTGGGTCGTTGGTTGAATCGACGGTTCGGGTTTGATTTGCAGAAAGGCGAGTAAATTCTGTTTCTTGTGCAACGGAATCGCTGCATGTATCACTACTTGGTACTGAGGTGTCCATAGCGGTCTGGTGAGAAATGACACTAGGAGGTGACGGACTTGCTTCAAATGGGAACACGGTAGGTTTTTCCACTTGGCATGGGCGAAGTTGATCATAATGTCGTTTAATCCTATAACCATCATCTAACTCAACTAGATAGTGGAGTCTTCCTAGGCGTTCCACTATTGTACCTAGCTTCCATAGACTGAAATTGGAGTAATTCCGAGACTGCACTCTCTCTCCAACGGCAAAAAATTTATCAAACCGTGGTTGTACGGAATTATTCTTTCCTGATACTTGTGGTCGAATGAGATCAAGTTTTGTTCTTAAAATTCTACCAAAAAGAATTTCTGAAGGTGTTTTTCCACATGATAGGGGTGTCACTCTGTATCTCAATAAAAATCTGTTCAATTTTTCATGCAACTCTCCTGGTTCGTTCATCATGCATTTGAATTTGTTTTTCAACGTTTGACAGTACCTTTCAGCCTGACCATTCGTAGCTGGATGACCTGGCGCTATCATTCTTTGTTGAATCCCATTTCTCGCGCAGAATTGTTTGAACTCTTCTGATCTGAATATAGAAGCATTGTCGCTTACGAGTACCTCTGGCAATCCATGTCTACTGAAAATCTCTCTCAAGTGATAAATTGTAGAAGATGTTGAAGGGTTATTCCTCATCATAGTTATCTCTGGCCATTTTGATTTGGCATCGACTAATATAAGAAAATGATGGTTCAAAAATGGACCAGCATAATCCATGTGAACCCGCTGCCAGTTTTTTGTCGGTACTTCCCAATGATGTGTTGGTGCTTTTTCAGGATTTTTCTTGATACTACAGCATGCAAGACAACTTTTCACTAAATTTTCTATATCCTGATCAATGTTCTTCCAATAGCAATAGTTTCTTGCTAGAGCTTTCATTTTTACTATTCCCAGGTGTGTGGAATGGAGTTCTTGGAGCATAGCAGGCTGATATTTCCTGGGAATGATTATACGGTGTCCTCGAAACACCAGTCCATCTTGTAATGACAATTCTGGATCTTTCCTAGTCCCATTCAACAGTTCTTCTTTCAATTTTGATAACTCTGGATCATTTTCTGTTTCGAATTTGATTTTTTTGGCTGTTACTGTATCATTGCAAATCTGATTTACCAAGGCAATGTTCACCATGTGTTCATTATCGACCTTTTTCTCTTCTTCTGGAGACAATTTGATTGGATTTCTTGAAAAATAATCTGCATTGGTATGATCACTTGATTTCCGATATTGAATAGTATAATCAAATCCAGACATGTATTGAGCATATCGAAGCATTCTGGTTGCAGATAACACTGGAAGTTGTTTCTGGGGATTCAAAATGGACATCAAAGGTTTATTGTCTACAATGAGAATGAATTTTCTGCCATATATATAATGAAATAACTTCTTGAACGACCAGTAGATCGCCGTTGCTTCTTTATCTAGTTGACTGTAGTTACGTTCGGCTTGGGTGAGAGATCTTGAAATGAATGCAATCGGTCTCTCAGATCCATCCGATAAACGATGGGATAAAACTCCAGACAATCCGAACGGGCTGGCATCAGTAGCAAGAGTCACTTCTAGATCAGGTGTGAATGGTATCAATACATTTTCATCAGCTATCAACTTCTTTGCTTTGATGAATGCTGTTTCACAATCCACAGTCCACTTGAATTCTATATCTCTTCTCAACAACCTATTCAAAGGATAAAGTATGGTTGATGCGTCTGGAATGAATTTTGAGTAGTACATTATCAATCCAAGAAACTGTTGTACATCTTCTTTGGATTTGGGTCGTGGTGCATCAATAACTGCTTTAATTTTATCATCTGATTTCTGGAGACCTTTCTTGGTGATGATATGTCCAAGATATGATATTTTCTTCTCGAAAAATTTACATTTATCTCTATTAAGATGAATATTGTATTCTCGTAATTTCTGGAGGACCTGGATCAATCGATTTTTGCACTGTTCTAAAGACGATCCTTGAACTAAGATATCATCGAAGTAGGCTGTAGTTCCTTCCAAATCGTGTACAATTTGATCTATTATCTTGTGAAATTCATTCGGAGCTGTTTTTATTCCAAAAAATAGTCTTTTTGCTAAGTATGTACCTCGATGAGTTGAAATTGTTTGAATTTTGGCACTCATTTCATCAACTGGGATATGCAGATAAGCTTTAAAAATGTCGAGAGTACAGAAAAATTCACCGTTCTTCATTTTATTGAATATATCTTCGATTCTAGGAATTGGATACCGATTATCCTGGAGCTGGTTGTTTACTGTCACTTTATAGTCAGCGCAAAGCCTTATTTTTCCATTTTTTTTAGGAACAATTACCAATGGAGTACCCCAGTCAGAATGATCAATTTTTTGTATTATATCTTGACTTTCTAAGTGGTCCAATTCTTTTTCTACTTGTTCTTGAAGTGCATATGGAACTCTTCGGGGTTTGAGGAAGATTGGTTTGGCATCGGAGCGAAGAGAAAGGGAACATTGAAAATTCGGAATTTTTCCAACTTCTGATTGGAAAACATCTTTGAATTGTTCGAGGATTTCCGATATCAATGTGTCAGGACGAGATATAGAGTTAACATTATGGATATCGATTTCTAATGCTCGTATCCATCTTCTCCCTATAATAGCAGTACCGTAATCAGGAACAATGTATAGATCTCCTGAAAAATGTTTTCCCCTGTATGAGGCTGATACTGTTATGACGCCTAGAGGTCTAAAAAGGTGTTTTGTATAGGAGCGGAAACAAATATTCGATTTTTGTAGGGGAATGTTCAGATTTAGTTCATCAAAATCACTTTTGGAGATTATGGTAACTGGACTTCCTGTATCACATTCAAAATTGTATAGTTTGCCATTGATTCCAATTTCGATAATGATTTTTGGGTCGAAAACGGATGAGGTACCATTGAAAACATCGATGATTTGATTAATAGCAAATTCTTCGTCAGAAAAGTCAGACGTGACAGTGTCATTGATATTTTTGATATGTGCTGAATTTTTCTTCAGAAGTGATGAAATACAAACTTTTTCAACATGGCCTTTCTTGTTACAGAGTCTGCATCGAATTTTTTCCGTAATGAAACAGTTTTGTGATTGATGGTTGTTCTTGCCACAATGTAGGCATAATCCTGTGAGTCCAAGTTTCTGTAGCTTCATATTATGGTTAGTACTGGCTTCTGGTTTTGTGCTCGAATATTTGTAGTTGTGAAAACTGGGCGCAAAATCACTTCTTGGCTTGGAACGATTACGATTATGATGGAATTCAACTTTATGCACATTCGTTGACGTCGAACAGCTTTCGTAGACTTCTCGGTTTTGTATTCGGGAAGTTTCAATCGCCAATGCTGTTTCCAGTGCTTTATCGAAAGATACATCGACTAATTGTAGAATTCTTTCCCTTGTACTGGAATCGAGCAAACCTCTAATGAATTGTGCTCTCAATAACATGTTGATAACACCTTTTGAACATTCATTTTTGTTGCACTCAGTTTTGAAGTCGCATGTTTTGATGAGGTCTTTGAGTGAAGCAACATAATTGGAAATTGATTCACCTGGAGACTGGATTCTCGAAAAGAATCGGTGTTGCTCAGTCAAAATATTTCTTCTCGGTGTGAGATGATTTCTCAAAAGAGAAATGAGTTCTGGATAAGTTTTAGTAGCCGGAAGCTCTGGGGAGGTCAAGCTGGATATCAGTTTGTAGTGTCGACTGCCTAAACAGTTTATTAGAACCATGACTTTTGCTTCATTCGTCTCATCATCTTCTTTATCGAATCCTTTTAGTTTGAAGAAGTTTTCCAGTCTTTGACAATAACTGTCAAAATTTTCACAATTTTCGTCAAACGGTTCGAAAGTAAGTACTTGTTTTTGAAGAATATCTTTCACTGTAGATGGTTGATGTTGTTGTAGTTGAAGGGAATTAACTAAATCACTGAGGGCTGTTATTAGTGGTGCAAGATCTTGAGCCATTTTAAATAACTAATATTTGATGATTAATGTATGCAGGTCTCTTCTTGAGTGGTTGTTTGATATGAATACTATTGCGTTAATCCTCGTCGCCAATTTATTGTGTTTGAAAAACTTTATTATGAAATATATATGTGTCTAACATGACATTCGAATTAACATTATTTTTTTTTATATCTTTTGTTTTTTAAACAAAACAAATTATGAGAATATACATAGTGTTCATGATAACAATATATAATAGCCAGCAGAGCTGCTCATGTGCTCATCAGTGTGGCCTTCAGTCGTCTACGTAGAAGGACGCGTTTCTTAAGCATCATGGATTCTCAGTTGTACTGTTTCGTTTGCCATAAGAAGCCAAAAGGTCAAACAATTTTGCAGTTAACACAAGATAAGTTTGTAAAGTGTTCAGAAATTTTGGAAATAAAAAAAAACATCAATTGGTGTATGATGATGACGATGAAGATAGCGATTACGATTTGGAAGGCGATGAAGAATTGAATGCCAGTGGCGATGAACAACAAGAATAATAAGTACTTTTAGTACTTTCGCGAGGATCATTACCTTTCCTGAAAAAATATATTTATTTATTATAAAATACTATATTCTTACAATAAAATACATCTTATTATAATAGTAATTCAATTATAACAAATTTAATTATTCTGCATAAAAGAAGAAACAAATTTTAGTTATTTAAAACAAATGAATTTAAAAGTTTTTTTATATTAACATTATACTACCAAAAACCTCGCTTGCTAACGCTTTTAGTTGACAATAATTATCGTACAATACGTACAGATAAAAAAAGCAGCTTTGTAAATATTAATTTAATCCCGGTATGCAATCATTTGGAGCGACTTAAAGCGGATCGGCGCGGCGGCTGCGCTCGGGAGATCGTGCATTCCATTGCGTCTATCAGGGCTTTGCACCTTTATGTCATCGGTAGACTTATTTTTTAAGACTTCTTATAAACTGAAGTATTTGAGAAAAAAATTTCAACTTTGTAGGAATAAGTCAAAAAAATTAATTTCTGAACACCTTGCGTGGGTGGTAGATCTATGATGGCCTCCCCTCCGACGCGGTAGACTATCATTATACTGCATTTTTATGTATCATTGAGCACTCTATCAAGTTTCATACTTGTAGGAATAAGGCATTTACGTATCATTTATTTACACGTTTGAAAAATTATAATTAATGTTTGCCCCCATATTGGGGTGGTAGACTGCCGTTCCGTTTACTTGCCATATCAAAACTACAAAATGAGATAAAATCAGCTTTGTAGGAATTGGTGCAAAATTTGTGTCGCTGCCTCCCGGACTAATACCCACTACAATGTCAACGGCTAAGGACGGAATAATCAACAGTTCACATGCAAAACTCTCCTTGCCGATAGTCATGACTGGCGTGACAGCCCAACGGACAACACACAATGACCCATCAGCTTGTCGAGTTTGATGTGCTACGGACTGTTCAATCGGTTCAGAATTATTTCTTATGCAACAATCATGTACTGCTTGACTGGCAAATGATTTTGTTGCTCCGGTATCGAGTAGTGCAAAAAATATAGTATTCAAAATTTTCAATCGAATAAACGGTCTATTGTCAGTCGTACTAGGTCGGAACACGGTTTCTGGGGAATTTAACGACTGGAGCTCGACGTTCCCCGACGCTGATGAGCTCCCTGTCCGTTTCCCTGATGAGAACAATTACAGTCTCTGGAGAATACTCCGTCTTGGCCACAACGTGAACAGAATATTCTTGCTCGGTTTCGGCATTCACTACGCATGTGACCCCGCTCCCCGCATCTCCAACATAATAGCGGTGTATCGGTCGTAGGGACTCTAGGATTATGTTGATATGGGTCCCTATTCCCAGGCGGATTCGGTCGCGGTGGATTGGGACGAGACGGTGTTGCGATAGGTTGCTGTGGTGGTGGGGGACGTGGTGGAGGTATCGGTACCGGTGGGGGACGGTGATGGACGACCCGTGTTGGTGCCTGAAGATGGCTTACGGGATGAGACCTGGAGGGTAAAGAACACATTTCCCCCTTCAAGATCTCAAACTCCATAATTTTAGCAACAAGTGATGGAGAATCATAGAAATCACCTCGCTTTATATAATGACGGTAATCCGGGAGTAAATTTCGGTATATACGAGCTGCTTCCTGATCTGGAGTTAGACAACCATGTCTACGAAGCAGGGTTTGCATATCAATCACATAGTCGATAGCAGCCTCATCGGATGTTTGTAAGCGGCGGCTTATTTCCATTTCCAAATCTTCCCTGTAGTGAACAGGGTAAAATGCCACTCTAAAAATATTCTTGAATGATTCCCAAGAGTTCCAGAATATTTTATTACTTCGGTACCACAATAGAGCCCTACCTTCGAGTACATTTGGCAAAGTCACCAACATTCTATCTCGAGGAATGTTTTCTGTTACGCAAATTTCCTCTAAACGTTCCAGAAACGCCATAGGATCTTGTGTGCCATCAAACTTCACATTCCACCTATGAGTATTCAATACTGTTTGATAGGATGGAGTGCCTATCAGGGGTGAAGTTTGAATCGGTGCTGGTACCGAATAAGGTATACTGAGCGGTATTGTATAAGGTATACTAGTTGCTGCTGCATACGGTATACTACATGGTGCTGTGTATGGAATATTCAAAGGTAAACCATGCCCCTGGGTAGTATACGGAACATATGGTAATCCCTGTCCCATATGAATTGGTAAACTGGACAGTGGTGCACAATGCCCTTGGGAAGTATACGGAATTATAAATCCTTTATTGTAGTCATAGACTAATTTACATTTGGGGTTACTACAGTTACTGTATAGTATCTATAACAGAATAAATCACTTGTCACATATATACATATTAAAACTAAAATGTTACAATCATGGTCATATAGTGGCTACTGGTTTTTTCATTGATTGGAGAGGTGTGATTTTAATTTCCTTTTGAAGGAAGATAGAGATGTTAAGCTTTTAATGTCTTGTGGGAGATTGTTGAAACTGTCAAGACCTTTGAAAAAAATTGAATTTTGGGTTTTTGTTAATCCGACTTGTTGAATATGGAAATCGGTTTTGTTTCTAGTATTGTATCCATGGATTTGTTCATTATATCTGATTTTCTCTTGTAGATATGCTGGGGCAATTTTATTTCTTATTTTGAAAATTAGAGTCAAGGTTTGGTAAAGAAGAAAAGATTTTATTGGCAACCATTCCAATTGCTTCAACATATCTTTTACAGGTGTTAGTCTTCCACAATTTAAAATAATGCGCATGGCTCTATTTTGAAGTTTCTGCAGCCGTGCTAATTCATTTTGGTTCAGTATATACAGGATTGTAGAGCAATACGTGAAATGCGGTAAGACTAATGTATTGTACAGTATTAATTTTGGACTGAGGTGGCCTTTACTTGATGGAAATCCATAGTTATTACGCTATAAGGTAGACACGATTAAATTTCCACAAAATTTATTGTCTTCGCGACATGTTTCGGTACACTGTACCTTTATCAAGCGAATGTATTTAAACACTAAATTATTCTTCGCTAAAAGTTCCTTAAATATATCAGGGCCTACTCTAATTATCTATGATTCCTAGAATAATACCACTGACAATGATGATGATTCCTAACTGATGCTGATAACTGATACTGATTCCTAATAATAATTATGATATCGGACCGTAGTTACTACTTATTGATTGAATAAGTTCAACAAAGGGGAACTATTGAGATCCAATTGATCATTTAGCAAACAATTTGAATTTTTTAATTTATTGATTTCCAAAAATTCTAAATAATTAAGTCTAATGCCCTTATTTTCAACATGCAGAATTTCGAAATTTTTATCGAAGTCATGGCCTTCCTCCAAAATATGATTGGCATATGATGAATGAGTTGTTTTCTTTTCATAATTCATACGATGTTCACGTATGCGGTTTTTGAATGGTCTACCTGTCTGGCCAATATATATGTGGATCTTGCTCCAAAAGTATATATTGGCCAGACCATTCAAAAACCGCATACGTGAACATCGTATGAATTATGAAAAGAAAACAACTCATTCATCATATGCCAATCATATTTTGGAGGAAGGCCATGACTTCGATAAAAATTTCGAAATTCTGCATGTTGAAAATAAGGGCATTAGACTTAATTATTTAGAATTTTTGGAAATCAATAAATTGAAAAATTCAAATTGTTTGCTAAATGATCAATTGGATCTCAATAGTTCCCCTTTGTTGAACTTATTCAATCAATAAGTAGTAACTACGGTCCGATATCATAATTATTATTAGGAATCAGTTTCAGTTATCAGCATCAGTTAGGAATCATCATCATTGTCAGTGGTATTATTCTAGGAATCATAGATAATTAGAGTAGGCCCTGATATATTTGAGGAACTTTTAGCGAAGAATAATTTAGTGTTTAAATACATTCGCTTGATAAAGGTACAGTGTACCGAAACATGTCGCGAAGACAATAAATTTTGTGGAAATTTAATCGTGTCTACCTTATAGCGTAATGAGTATTAATTTTGTCCATCTCGTTAAGTATGGGGCACATCGAGCTAAATAATATATTTTAAATGATATTGTTTTTATAATACAGTTAGCATGCTCTTTGAACTGTAATCTCCTATCAACATTTACTCCCAAGTACTTAAACATGTTTACCTGTTCTACGTTGTCATTGCCGAGTATTACCTCATATTTTTCCCCACAAAAATTTCTATAGTCTCTTTCTGTGCTTATTACCATATACTTGGTCTTATCAACGTTAATCTTCAAATAGTTGGCACAACACCATCTGTGTACAGCTTCCAATGTTTTGTTTATAGTTTCTATAAGTTTTATGTAATCATTACATGCAAAATATAACAGTGTATCATCCGCAAAAAGATGCACTGAACAGTTCCCTATCACCTCTGGCATATCATTTATATAAATCAGGAATAGCAGGGGGCCCAAAACACTTCCCTGTGGTACACCCTGTTTACATTCTATATTATCTGAATATTCATTATTAATTGCCAAACTAGACACAACTGTAGGACGTGATGTACTAGTAAAAGAAGTCATGGTTGTTGTAAATGTTGGTACCGTATGTGTGACGGTAGCACCTCCCAGACTAATCCCAGTCTTTTTAGGGAGTGTGTTGCAGGGTTGAAAAGGCATAAATTCGGTTCTAGTTGTTGATGAGGGCGGTAATACGGTTGTTTTCTCCTTCGGTATAGCACCTGTCGCAGTGTTTAGACTTGGGACAGGCATACGGAAATATCCTTGAGACATATCGGTTACAACTGGTAACGGACTACCAGATGATCTGATTTTAGGCATTTCAACCAAATACCAAACCAGTCTTCTCCTCAATTCGGTGACTGTACCTTCAGTATCTAACTGCATACTTGCAGCCAATTCAATCAGTTCCGTTTTCTTCAATCTATAGATCCACCCTACTTTAATTCCAGGGGGAGCTATAAATTCTTCATTCATCTCATCCTTTTCTGAATTCACAGAAAAGGGTTCATTCGCCCTAATTTCACCAAATAGGGACTCAAGACCTGCTGCACCTTGTTCCACTGTATCAGGAGTGTCTCCTTCCCGTTGATTTTCATTTATCCCATCTATTTTCAGGATATAATCAACTGAAATCTCAAAACTGTTTACAGAGGTGTCGAATTCGAATTGAAAAATATCAAAACAGATATTTATTTCAAGTTGAATGAATCCTAACCTCCAAAACAAAACATTGACAGGGAACAAGAATATGAGTGCGGCTCACAGCACTTTGAGAAATAAAGCGCGATACTGCGGTTGGGGAAAAATTTCAAGAACTTATTTTCGGCAACAGGGATTATTCTCGATTTCGGTATCAACTCAGTTGAGGTTTATGATTGGAATTGTTCAAAATTTCAACTGAAATTTCGGTTCGAGTGACAGATAGCGGATCTGCTTCGGACAATGGATGTGAAGTTAGTGTTGGCCACGGCTTTCGGTGAAATTTCCCAGGGAGATGTCAACCAATTGACAAAAATCCCTTTTTATTTTCTCCAACTGGAAACAAATCAGTGTGTCGGTACGGTCGTCCCAGAGATGTGTCAAACAATTAACAACGTCCCTGCTCGGGCGCCATTTTGTGACGGGTTTTCCTGGGTTCAAACCCGCACAAGTGACGCTTACGGGTAGATCTACAAATCTTTTTGTAAATTACAAATCGTTTTGTAAATCAATGCCTCGAGCGCCAGTTTTTTTACTTGGTATGCTCCAAATTCCCGGATAGCAATCAGATGGAGGTATCCAGAGGTCAGATAATTGTGACAACGGCAGAGTACTAATTGATGTAGGCTTTAATTACACCAATTTGCATCTGAATACCGTTTGCTATATGGAAGTTCTCGAAAGTATTTCGTTTCTACTTTCTTGAGACACTTTTGTACTCACTTGAGAGGTATTTCGTTTCTACCTCTCGACACACTTTTATTTCACTGATTTGTTTCCTGAAAATAGGTTGGAGAAAATAACGACCAACGATGTTCAGAAATACGAATTTATTATATATCATCAACAATATTAAGTATTAGAGTTATGAAAACGGGGTTGGCAACAATCAACAATGATAAACGGTATATAAATTTTGCGTTTGAACTGCACAGGGTCGCTGAAATCGGAATTTTGTCGGTAAACGGTGAGTCGATACTTTATAATGGAAAACTATGAAATGTTGGCAGGTGAAATGTTTCGGAGCGGTAACTACGATAATCGGAAATGAAGTTGTATATTTTGAATTAACTAAACCTGGTTCTAAATGGCACTCAGAAACAGCAGAAGGCTGAACTGGCAAGAACCCAAAATAAAGATAAAACAAAATGATTGGTTCTAATTGGCACTCAGATACAGCGGAAGGCTGAACTGGCAAGAACACAACCAAATGTAAAATAAAACGAATTTTCTGAATTCCACAAAAATGATTGGTTCTGAATGGCACTCAGATACACACAGATACAGCAGAAGGCTGAACTGGCAAGAACACAACCAAATGAAAATTAAAACGGATTTCTTGAATCTCACAAAAATGATTGATTGGTTCTGAATGGCACTCAGATACAGCAGAAGGCTGAACTGGCAAGAACACAACCAAAACTAATTATTTTAAATAACAAATCAAATGTCAGACTGTCGGATCTAACCTCAAAATGAATTTCGGTCGGTTTGTTCAATAAAACGGTCGGTAAACAAATTTCGGAGCAACAAGTAACTATCTGCAAGACTGAATCTTCACGAATGAATGAATCGAAATGAATGAATCCCGGTAGTCCTCAGAGTCGGATATTTATACCTGCCGAAAATCTGAAAAGTAGTGGAACTCAAATGACAGAGAGCACTGAGGAATTTCATAAAAACTACAGTCGGTTCGGCCAGTTTCAAATGTTTTTCAATATAAGGTAAATTGAAAAACTCGGTAAAGAATGTGTTTTTATATTAACGGTAGCAAACTAGGCTGATAAGATACCCGAAATGATGAATATTTTACTCGGAAATAATATTTTCGAATTCTTTGAAACATTTCACTTCTCAACAAATTATGAAAACACATTTCTGAATATTTCCTACCTATTATCTCAAGATTCTATGCAATACATCATTCATTTCAGATAGATGGAATAATCAAACCTTACTCAATAAGAAAATAGGCCAACCCCAAACGCATGAAAGAAAATACATATCAAATACGGAGATGAACAACAATGAGCAGAAAATCATTCTATGTTACTAAATCATAAGCCAAACGGAATAAAAATGAAATGATTAATCAAAGTGTTCACGGATAACATTATTCATTAAAAATAAATCAATAATACTTCTAGCAGTCTATCATATACCATATCGAATAAACGTAAGTGCTGAAACGGAATCTATATACAACATATATATTAGCCAGGTCAGTCGACTTTATTTACAAACCTCATTACTGAAAATAATGACTTCATTACAATTTGCGAAAATATTTGAAAAAATTCTCAAAATTCAACTAACAAATTTCATCACTGACAATATTAGGATAGACAATTTTTAATATGATTTCCAACCAAAAACGAACACCCAATCTATAATAACTGATCTCATGAATAAAATTTATGAAAGATTAGATTAGAATTAGAAAGATTAGTGATTATGTAGTGACAACATTCTTAGATTTGAAAAAAGCCTTTGACACTGTTGACCATAATATTTTAATGGATATATTATATAATTATGGTATAAGAGGTTATGCATTCAATTTATTCCAAAACTATTTTCAAAATCGCAAACAGTATGTTCAAATCAACAAATATAAAAGTAATAATAATAATAATAAATCGACTTCATTCACATTCAGAACAATAATAATGAGAAACTTTCTAAAATTGGCGTCCTTCAAGGCTCAGTTTTGGCTCCAATTCTTTTTTTAATCTATATTGACAATATTAAAAGATTAAATTTACATGGAATGCACTTTTCTTTTGCAGATGATATAACATTATTTCACTTTGGGAAAGATATTGAAATTTTGGAAAATTCATTGAAACATATGATATTGACCTTATTGAAAAATGGACGTGCAGCATTAACCTAACCGTCAACTCGGAAATAACTGTTTTTATGATTTTTAAACAAAAAAACGTGAAGAATATAAAATTAAACTTGAAGATAGATAATGAACTGAGAGCCGAAGTTCCCAATCTTAAATATTTAGGTTTATCAATTGACACAAAATTAAATTTTGAAAATCATATTCAATAAATTAAAAAATCTATTGTTCCATTCCTGGGGAAAGTTAGAAGAATTCACATTTTAAACAAAAACGTCCAGATTCTAATATATAATGCCTTCATTCTTGCTCATGTCAGATACCTCATTACAGTTTGGTCTTCATGCTCTAAAAAACAAAAAAATATAATATATCGCTTAATGAACAAAGCAATAAAGGTTATATTCAGAAAACCGTGGGACACTCCTGCAGATTTATGTAAAGTAACAGATAATATGACTTTGGATCATCTAATTGATTATGAAAAATCTAAGTATATATATAAATTAACAAAAAAACTTCAGAAATGTAATATAAAACTGTAAAAAAATTATGATTTTCATGGCCATGATACCAGAATATCAAATAACTTTCATTTAAGTATGATTCATTCCAATAAAGGAAAAAATAACCCCATTTCATCAGCATTAATAACTTTCAATGAACTACCAGAAAAAATAAAAAGATCCAAATCCATTCACATTTTTTGAAAAGAACTTAAAAAATATTTTCTTGCATAATGATGTTCACCAAATTATCAAATGAATATTATACTCCAATTTATTATTTATAGTACCTACATAATGTTATGATGTTTTTTTTTTGACTTCCTCATACCGGAACCCTGTTCTGTCTGGAAGCTGTATATTGAATAATAATAATATATTGAATTCTGCACACAAAATGATTAGCCGACCCTTTCCCGCACAAGGATCTGCCTACTGGGCACACTCGTAAGAATTTCAAGCAAGGGGAAATAAAAATGTAAAAAAATGTGAGTGGTACTGGGAAACACGGATAAGATAACGTTTTCCTAAAATGAAACCTAGCTAGATCGATTTATAGCCCTCGAAATACAATACACCCACTGACCTGGTAGCATTATGGGTTCTTCTGGATTTCTCTACAGTTGACAGCAAATGCGATAGCGTGATAATCGGTAGGACGCCCCAGAGCGGTTCGGCACGCAAAGCGATCAACCAACCCTTGCCGCATAAGGCTCTGCCTTCTGGGCGCACTCGTGAGAGTGTTGAGCAAAAGGAAATATAGATATAAAAATAAATGAATGGAAAATTGCGAGTGCGGCGGACTTTTTGCCTGAAAACGGGGATAACATGACGTTTTTTAGAAATGAAACTTATCTGTATCGATTTATATATATATATATATATATATATATATATATATATATATACATATATATATATATATATATGTATATATATATTTATATATATATATATTTATATATATATATATATATATATATATATATATATATATATATATATATATTGACTTGGTGGTCTAAGTAACCCCCAGCACTTGACAAAGTAAAGTTTGTGGTTCTGTGGATAGAGGGATGCAAAACATGTAGTAGTGACTTGCCTCTAGCTTTCAACCATAACAATTGAAATATATCCGGACTCCAACTTGTTACAACAAAACAAAAATAACTTAAATTGGTTTTAATTTTTTGTAATTAGTCGTTGAGTTCGGGTTGACCGCATCTAGAGTTTTGTGTTCGACGTTTCGGCTCCGATTTTGGAGCCATGTTCAAGAAAATAATGTGATGAAGGGACAGAAGATACGAATTAACATTCACTCAGAATTTTTGAAGTTTAAAGCCTCAGGAAAGACCTCTTCCGACAAGGAGTTCCGAAGCTCAGCTGTTCTATTGAAAAAAATCCCTAAGCCAGAGAGGTTCGACAGTTCTCCCAATTCACAACGAAGGGGTGGGAATTCTATAACCGTCGAGTCATTCGTGTAGATATCGCCAAGAGTAGAATGATTGATAACAATTCAGGAGAGAATCGACCGTGAAAATATCTATAGAAGAGAGACAAGTCTCCGACCCTTCTACGATGTTCCAATGAAGTGAGCGAGTCTGTGAGCGAAGATTCACAAACAAGACGGATTGCCTTTCTCTGAATAGAATCGAGAAGCCTCAATGAATGCTTTGGTGCCGAACTCCACACATGGGAACTATATTCCGAGACAGGTCGTACGAATCCAAGTTTATGGGAAGCACCTTCAGCGATCGATCTCAGATGGTTTACCGTTGAGAGATTATCACTGATCGTAATTCCTAGCATTGAGATACTCGACTTTGTAGGAATAGTTACTCCTGACATCTGAATACAAGATGATGATAGATCGGCTTTCCTTGGGGAAGAGACATGCCTGGGTTTTCCTAGCATTGAATTCCACCAAGTTCATGTTACCCCATTCTATTATTTTTTCCAGGTCATAGTTAGTTTTATTGACGTGACTTTTTCTTTGAATTTTTGTTTTTCGAGCTGGTATCGGGACTCTCGAAGATAAACTAGTTTGAAGAGTACCGTCTTCCGCTAAACTAGGTACTGAACAATATGTTTTCTCAAGCAAATCATTGATATGAAGCAGAAACAAAGTGGGCGCCAGAACTGAACTCTGTGGAACACCTGCATTTATTGGGAGAATATCAGATGATACTCCATCAACAACCACATACAGAGACCTATCAGACAACTCACACAACTGAGGAGGTAAACCATAAGACGGCAGTTTAGAAAGGAGACCCCGATGCCAACCTCGATCAAACGCTTTTGAAATATCGAGTGCAACAGCCATGGTTTCTACGAATTTTTCGATTGAATGCTGCCAAATATGAGAAACATAAGCCAATAAGTCACTGGTTGATCGCTGATGGCGAAATCCGTATTGTTGATCATTAATTATTCCTGATTTATATCTAGATATTTGATAAGCTTCATATTGATTGCTCTTTCCATGACTTTGGAAATGATAGAAAGCAACGCACTTGGTCGGTAATAACAAGGTAAAGTTGTCTTCCCTTTTTTTAGGAACTGGCTGAACTCTTGCATGCTGTCCTCCAGGATTTAGGTGAAACCCCCAAGTTATATGAAAGGTTGAATAAATCGGAAAGTACTGGTGTTAATTCGGGGGCACATGCTTTCAGAACAATTGCTGGAATTCCATCACATCGGCAAGCCTTATTCATCTTCATTAATATATTTCTAACATTGTTTGGTGAAAAATTATCTCAGGCATATGACTGTCAACAGGCGTGATATTCGGAGGTTTAGGTATTATACATCTAATTCGACCATTTCCAGACAAAAATTATTGACCAATATATTCATGCCAACACGTAACCTTCATACAAAGAACAAAAAACTATTTAATTTTTTGGCGAGCTACGGCTCATCACCATTCATAACCTGTGGTTATACTGCCTTTCGCCTTTTTTTACATTTATAACCTTATGTTACCACTTATAATACGACCCTATAGTTGTGTTACAGATTATGTTACACAGTTTTAAAAAGAATGACATGTTTCACGTCACTCCTAATAGACTCCCCTATTACCGTTGAATCGCGACAAAGACACTTCACAAACTTTTTGTTGTCATTCGTACAACGGTAGCTCCCAAAAATTCCTATTACTCATATGGTTACCTCCACCATTTTAGAGAATTGCACTAGATCGAATAGTAGAATTGACAAAATTTCCAAACACTTATAATCGTTATCAAAATCTTACTTCAGAAATAGTCTTCTTTTAATTACGTCTCGATGCATTTATTGAAGATATATCGACATTGACTTTTTTGCCCCCATGTCGCCCAGATGTTGTCTATAGAAGATACCATACAAGAGTTTTTCCTGTTTGTTTTAATGTTTCGGATCATAAATCAAAAATGACAAATAGGGTCCCTATCCGTGTTTGTGGAATGAAGGTAGTTGCCGACAACACCTCCTGTGGGGTGTTTAACCAATAAATATAGCCTCTATGGAACCTTTCAATGAAAAGGTTAATAGCATTGCAGACAGGGTTTCAATATTTCGGGAATGGAACAGAAATGCAGTGGAGTTGAATTGTAGAATGTGTGTACATTGTGTCTTTGCTGAAGCCGTAACTGTTGCAAAATTGAATTGGATATTTATTCCGACACAGTTTCAGAAAACGTGCAAAAACAGCCATGAATTCATCCAGAGCACTGCTGAGAAATTATGTGAATGAGAAATAAAACTAAAAACAAAAAATATATTACAGTTTCCTGTATGATTTTCACTCACAATGGGTTTACAAAACCGCGACACGTGTTTCGCTATTACAATAGCTTCTTCAAGCAAGATATCTTGCTAACTAACGGCTATACCCATCAATTTTTCTCATTGAGCGTGACTGGTACATGATATTTTGAAACCATAGCACTCATCACTATGAGAGAGTAAGTATGCCGTTTCGATATTTTTTTGTGATAATTGACCCTTTATTTTGAAAAATATTCCAGCATACTGAATAATACTTTAAACTTTCAATTATCCGGTGCCTAAATATTGTATATTGCCGGTCTGAAATCTTATTAGTCTGTTTTTCTGTGACCTACTTCGGAATTCTACCAGAACCATCATCATACTTTCTTCTTGTTTATCTCAGCTCGTTTATTGATTCATTATTATACATCATTGGCCCATTTCACATTATTCAATCAATTATACTTATTGAAACAATCAAATTTGAATTTGTTTCCATGAAGTTTTTATCATGCATGATTGAAAATCAATACAAGAGCAGTTTGCTATCTGATAATAAGAACTGAGCGATGGAGTTATATGAATATATTTCAGCATTGTAGTTTTCAACAGCTTCGAATTTTTGTAGCATGTTTTTTAGTAGGTATCACATCAAATCATATGGAAAATACTATTACACTTTTTTGAAGGACTTCCTATCACCTATCACAATAGCAAGGTTAACTCAATCGCGACACGTATAGTAGAGCTTCGAGAAGAAATTCCTGTGCTGAATGGTAATGGTTCGGACTTTGTCGGACATTGTCTATATTTTTTTTAACTCCATTGAAACCTGTTGCTAAGAACGGAAGGATTGAAATACAAATCAAGTTAGAAATTCAAATAGAATTCAAATTTTTGGTCAATAATGAAATTAGGGATTGATTGATGAAAGAAAATATTGTTGTTACCAAAAATCGAGATATCGAATATGAAATACTAGTCAAAAAATGTAAATGAAGAAATTGAATGAAATATTATGGAAAAATGTTAAAAGAAAGTTTCAAGATGAGTGTACTCACGACGTTTCGATTGCTGGTATCAGCAATCGTCTTCGGGTGATGACTAACAATATATATTTCAAGGCGTGGTCGGTTATAAAGCCCCCCGATTTACCTATGGTGAGGCAAGGGTGATACTACCAAGGAGGCGAGCGAGTGCTACTACTAGAAGTGTGCCGATCGATCTTCAGTGGGAAATGGATGTATTGGCGCGAGATTTTCCCTCATCCAGCCGTAGCCGGTCCATGCCTTAGATAAGCGGCCTCCACACATTCCGTTCTCCACGCTTGAATTTCCTCTAGAACCAGTGCTCCTCCTTGTGTATGACCTCGGTTTTAGACCATTTGATGCTGTGATGGTTTGTCCAAACATGCTCCGCTATTCCTGATTTCGTTGTTTCTCCTCGTTGTGTGTTTTTCTTGTGTTCGCCTATTCTCACTTCCAATGGTCTTTTGGTTTCTAGTATCTCCTTGGTGTTCCTTCGATTTGTCCGGGCCAATGTTTGATCCACCAGCTTCTTCGAGTAGCCATTCTTTTGAAGATCCTTCCTTATGTTGCTCAGATCCTTGTCTAGACTTTCTTTGGTGTTACAGAGATTGATTTCCCGATCAATCAAAGACTTGACGATTCCTCGCTTCGTAGATTGATAGTGATTGGATTGCTAATTCAGGTATTGTCCAGTATGCGTTGGTTTCCTGTAGACTGATGTTTCCCATACAGTCCTCTTCACCTCCACGTCGAGAAACGGCAGTCTGCTCTGTTATTCTTTTTCCATTGTGAACTTGATGGTGGGCCTCACGTTGATCAGGTATTCTAGGAGGGCGTCCAATTCTGCATCTCCGTGATTCCATACTATGAACGTGTCGTCGACATATATCAACCAGACACGTGGTTTCTTCTTGGCCTGTACCATTCAGCAAGGAACATGGTCAACCACTTTCAAGCAAACGAAGAAATTCCTGTATTTTTCAAAATAAATTTCTATAACGTCCTAGCGGTGCGTTCCATTCAGTTTTTATATCGTATCATTTACCCTTGAAATCTAGGCAATTATCATTCATGGGCTGAATATACGTCGATATTTGTTAGCGAAAACGGTTGTTCGTTCTCTTGGACACGAAAAATAGTATTTGCATTATATTTTATATTTTTTACCCTCCAAACCCTTTTCGCTAACGAGGTTAGCAACGTCAAGAGGAGAAAACTGATCATCAGTTTTCTTCTTCTGAAGATGCTAACTTCTTTAGCGGAACGCGCGTCGAGTGCAAGTAATATCAGTTTGTTTTTAGAATATTTGATCTCTACGAAAAGTTAACTTTCTCACCAAAGGTTTCCATCTTATCGTTTATTTCCACCATAGTTGATTGATTTGACTAGTTCAGTTTTTCCACATCTTTGTCTGTGTGATATTGGAAACCTCCCGAATCTCTTTCTCACTCTCAGGATGCGTTTTCACATAAAAGTCAGACTTGAAACCTTAAAAAAACTGAAGTGAAAACGAAATCGCATCTCTTTTCTGTTGGTTCTTGAAATGTTCTCTGAACTAAAATTCCGTAATCGTCCTTGTTCTATCACCAAAATATGTTAGGGTTACATATTGTTCAACTTGGTTGTTTGATCTGAGGGTATAATATAATCTGTGATATCGAATTGTGTGCCCCTAATTCAAGAGTGTCGGGATGGAAAGAATCCCTTGGGTTTGTAATGTCTGTATAGCTCGTTTTTCTGAATACATGACACTCAAATCAATCATATTATTTTTGTGATGGTCAGATCTGAGAAATCGATCTCTTTCTCTATATGTGTTTCGAGCGTGAACTGTATGTTTCTATTGAGATTATTTATGAATGTCAAAAGCTTGTTTAGTTGTCGCATACTACCCTTCCCGCCTGTTTCAAAGGGACTCACTAGCGAACCCACACTGTCAAACTAGTGACGTAGTAAAGTTAGTTACAAATATAAGTGGTATCAAAATGGGAAGTATTATTTGTCAAAATTCTTATATATTTCGATTAGGAAGTCGATGAAGAAATCAACATTCCATTATTCTAAAATCATCGAATATTTGAATTAAATTTCCGTATCGGTATAGACCACAATCACTTGATATTATTCATATGGTTCTATAGATGATTGAAGAACCTTACATATTATGATGAACCACATTTCTATTGAAGAATCACCGATGACGTTGTCATGCTTATATATAGGTTACGTAAAAATTACAACGACAGAATACACACATTTGAAAGTTCGACGGGTTTCATGATTAGTATAAATATTATGTAGAGATCAATTACCCGACACCAAACTGATATAGGAGAAAAAAATTGACTAAACATTACTTTGTTATCGAAAAGCGCGTCTAGTATTCTTTACAAAGAGTTTCAACTTTTACATCAGAGGTTTCAATCTCATCGTTTATTCCTGATTAGTACCTCAACGATATATGTACATATTGGAACTGTATATGGCGTTTAACGATCTTCATATATTAGAGAACCCGATGATATTGAAAAAAATCTAAAAGAAAGAAAGACTCTCCCCAAAATCCTGCAATGCTAATCGCTGGCCCTTCCTCTTCATTATTTATTTATTTTACTGTCTCCATTTACATTTTTCATTATCATTTCAATACTCTACCACTGCTGTTTTATCCACATAAAATATTATTACATGTTCAATGAGAGTGGCTAAAAAAGCATACAGCACGCGCCACACTCCCAGGTGTATTTTTTCCACTCTGGAAGGAGTTGCAATGGGTTTTCTTACTTTGTGTATAATATCTTATTTTTGTCTTCATAACTAAATCAATAATTAGAATAAATTGAAATGGATTTTATCAGCCAATGGAACTGTAATAACTTATAACTGTTGTTGATTCGATTTGAAAAAAAAATATTATGGCAGTAAGCAAAATTGGGAATAGTCCAGTGTTTCCATATGGATAGAGGTGCTTATAATACTTTTTTGTGCACATGTTTCAGATATATGTGACACCGAAATGATTTCATTCGTCGCCTTTCAAAATTTGAACGGTGTGTTCTTCTCGAAACAAAAGTCTGAGTCTGGTGGAGATGGTGTATCAAAAAAAAAATTCTCTTTCAATAAAAAAAAATCCCCACAGTTCTTTCCTATATTTTTTTGATAATTGACTATGTAAATAAATTCATTGCAAGCAACATTTGAAGTCCACATTTCCGTTGAGTAGTAGAAAAAATATAGTTAGGTCTCTATCTTAAATACGGCACAATAAATAAGAGTATATTTATATTTACGGGTAACTATTTACAAGGTTTGAGGAGAGAAAACATCTTGGCAATATTTGCAGATATTATCATGATCATGAAAAAGATCATAAAATTTACTGAAAAAAAATCGGACTCCTGGAGCTGTACCTCTGTTATTTATAATGTTTACAGAGCCCTGAAACTAGAGCCGAAAACGGCTGGCTTTCGCGCGGGGTGCGTCAATCTGACAAAATCCTGCAATGCTAATCGCTGGCCCTTCCTCTTCATTATTTATTTATTTTACTGTCTCCATTTACATTTTTCATTATCATTTCAATACTCTACCACTGCTGTTTTATCCACATAAAATATTATTACATGTTCAATGAGAGTGGCTAAAAAAGCATACAGCACGCGCCACACTCCCAGGTGTATTTTTTTCCACTCTGGAAGGAGTTGCAATGGGTTTTCTTACTTTGTGTATAATATCTTATTTTTGTCTTCATAACTAAATCAATAATTAGAATAAATTGAAATGGATTTTATCAGCCAATGGAACTGTAATAACTTATAACTGTTGTTGATTCGATTTGAAAAAAAATATTATGGCAGTAAGCAAAATTGGGAATAGTCCAGTGTTTCCATATGGATAGAGGTGCTTATAATACTTTTTTGTGCACATGCTTCAGATATATGTGACACCGAAATGATTTCATTCGTCGCCTTTCAAAACAGTGCTAGAGTTTGATAGTCCCAGTAAAAACGCGAGATTAATTATGATTAGAGAAACAGATTTCAGTGAGGCGCTTCCCAGATGAGTTCGTCGGAATACTGAAATATCATTGCGTATTCAATTTGGTTTTTCCTAGTTGATAGACGACTATATAGAATTAGACCAGAGAAAGAAGCAATGAAAATACCTGGCTGGAGACAGTTTACCGATGACAGATATCTGATAAATGCCTAAATTATAATGAAATATAGCCTATAGCCCATAGGGTACGAGGAAAAAAACCAATAGTGGGAACTAATACAATCAATAGTACAGTAAAAAGTGTTCCAAAATTAGGATATCTTCACGTTTATAGACTTCAACCTACCGTTACTCCTCAGTCATTAACTGGCTTCCTGAAAGTAACAGCACCTGATATCAGTTTTCACTGTGAAGCATTGAACAGAACAGACAAAGGATCTTCGTTCAAAGTATCTTTTACAATTCAAAATGTCCATAAGGTCTACATCCCATCTATATGGCCCCAAGGTGCATGTGTGAATAGATTTCGCTTTGCAAGAACCTCGAGCCAAGCTGAAGCAAATTTCAACCCCTCAGCCTCAAGCAACCCACCCAACTAAAAAAAGCAAAACCAAGAAAATCGACTCCAAACTACAAAATTCAATCTGACTCGAATGACTTTACCGTTTGTCACATTAACATAAGGAGTCTTAGAAGAAAGATCGATGACCTCTCAACACTTCTCGAAAGTTTGAAGTTCCCTCAAGTGGTCTGCAAAGATGCAGAAATTCGTTTGATCAATATTAACAGTTATGTACTAGCTGACTATTTTTGTCGTTCCAATCAAAAGGGTGGTGGGTCGGCGATCTTTATCAGAAGTGATATAAAATTCACAGGTATAATACATAATTGCACAAAAATCAATAAACACTTTGAATTTTCATGCTGCCACATTAATATCTCCAACAAAAATATTCTTGTAGGCTCTTTTTATAGATCTCCTTCAGGAATTTTGGATCTTTTTTTGGACTATTTAGACTATTTTTGTCGCAAAACCCTGAGAAATGAAACAGTTGCATTTATTTGTGGTGACTTCAACGTTGATTTTGCTAACATCTCTTCGAACAGTGCGAAGCTAATCGAAAATCTCTTATCTTCATATGGGCTACAGAAAACCATATCTGAATATACGCGCATCCATAGAAATAGTAAAACAACAATTGACAACATATTCTGTAATATTGGATTAGATTCAATTAAAAACGAAGTCATCTGTACAGACCTCTCGGACCATTTTATGCAATCAGTAACCATGAAAATTTGGAAGGAAAAAATTGAACCCGTTTATAAACAGCTATTTTTCAAATCCTCAAATATCCAAAAATTTCAATCACATTTGAGCCAAATTGACTGGTCTAACATAAATTTGCAAAAGGAATCACTGAATGATAGGTTTAACTTCTTTCATGAAACGTTATCTAGAGTTTTTTCTGAGGCATTCCCTTTGGAAAAATTTTCACCAAAAAATAATATAAACAGAAGGCCTTGGATGAGTCAAGAATTAATCACAAATAGTAACAATCTACGGGATCTTTACAAATTATGTAAATCAACAGACAATAAAGACCTCTGGTTTCTGTACAAACACAATAAAAAACAATATTCTAAGCAAATTGACCTGGCAAAAAAAAATCATAACAACAACCTGCTACTTCGCTCGAGCAATAGGCAACGTACAGCTTTTCAAATATTGAGAAATGATTTCGAAGGGTCCAATGCAAGAAGACTTCCAGACTCCTTTCTGTGTCCGTCAAGTAACACAAAAATTACAAATTTGGAATTAGCTGCACAAACCTTCAACAACTTTTTCATTGATTCGATCAGTGAATTAATCAAAAATCAAAACTTCACTGTAAACTCAGTACATCCCCTACAGAAATCTTCAAACAATAGTATGTTTCTCAAACCTTATAACTGCTCAGAAATATTGACCATCATCAATGAGGTAACAACAAAGAACTCGGCAGGGTTTGACGGCATTCCATGCTCCATCTTAAAATATATCACTCAAGATATAGTCGAACCAATCACATATCTAGTAAACTTGTCTTTCTCAGAAGGTACCTTTCCCAAAGTTCTTAAAGAGGCCATCATTCTACCATTGCATAAAAAAGACGACGTCCATAACTTGAACAATTACAGACCTATTGCCCTTTTATCCGTCTTCTCAAAGATATTCGAAAAGGCATTCTATAAACAATTATTAAGCTTCTTGAATTCTATCAACTTCTTTGATGATAAACAATTTGGTTTTCGACAAGGAAGATCAACAACACAGGCACTATTGTCTCTTTACAAAAAAATCCTTTCAAACTTAGATAACAAAGAAACCACGGCCTGCATATTCTTTGATTTGCGTCGTGCTTTTGATGTGATCGATATAGATCTACTATTGAAGAAATTTGAATGCATCGGTATCAGGGGTAATCCATTGCGTTGGCTCAGTTCCTTCTTACTCCACAGACCTCAAAAAACAGAGTTACGTATCAATTCAAAAGTTTACAAATCGCAAGAAAAACTTGCTCTGAACGGGGTCCCGCAAGGCAGTCTGTTGGCTCCACTATTATTCATAACTTTCATCAATGATATTTTTCCTCTTTTTGCCAGAGAATACATAGCATTATTTGCCGATGACGCGATATCATCCACTTCCAGTCAATCCTCCAAAGAGCTCAGTTTGAGATCAAATCAGATAGTCAACTCCATGAAACATTATTGCAACACCAATAAAATAATACTAAATGATAAAAAAACAGAACTTGTGGTATTCTCATTGAGGGACTTGAATAGCAGCCTTCTGGTACGTGTTCATGGAAACACAATTGCACAAAAAAACGTCGCAAAGTACTTAGGAGTTTACATAGACTCGCAACTCAACTGGTCGAATCAAATAGATCATGTTCTTCGCAAACTGTCGGTCTGCTGCTTTGTCGTATGGAGGCTCCGCACACATGTTTCATTTGAGCTACTAAAACTGTATTATTACGCTTACGTTCACTCATGCCTCAACTATGCAAATCTGTGCTGGGGAAACAGCACTAGATCAAACGAAGTTTTCAAGTTACAAAAACGAATATTAAGAACAATGTCATTTAAACCGAAACATCATTCTTGTCGTCATCTATTTATGAAGGCTAATATTTTGACACTGCCAAGTTTATATATCTATAACAGTATTATGCATGCCAAAGAGAATCCCTCAGAGTTCTCTATCTCACGATACGATTCGATACCTTATCATTTCCGAAAAAAGTTATTGGATATCCCAAGTCACAGATTAACGCTGGTTTCACACAGCCCTGTAGTACTACCGGCCAAACTATTCAACAAGCTACCCACCGATTTGAAAAAAAATAATAGTTACAACAACTTCAAATTCATGTTAAAAAGTCGCCTTACCCACCATGCTTTTTATTCTATTAAAGAATTTTTAGATTGCAAAAATTTTTAAAAAAACGATTTTTCTGTGTATGATTACTTCTCTGTTATTGTTTTTTTATCGACATTTTTTACTGCTCTTGTATATTGATTGTAGCATCATTTTGACATTATCCTACACTTGTATTATGCAGGTCTTATGGAAATAAATGTATTGTATTATATTGTATTATACATGGAATAATACGTGTAGATGCATTGTGCTTCTTAGGTGATTAACGAATGAAGAATCGAAAACGCATTTCGTAATTTTGAGAAATTTTCGTGGAGAAACATGGAAAAAACTTCTAAACTCAGTCATTCTTATTTTGTAAAATCAAAGAAAATTATTAAATTAATTGATTAATATTAACAATAATAATAATAATTAAACTCTTAACCGAGTTCAATTACCCTAACACCAAATCGATATCGCGTTTCGTTAACCAAATCAGCATCTTCAGGAGAAGATATTGATACCAATCTGAAACTAGGGTTTCATCCGATAAAGGACCTCCTCATCCCGAATAACTTTCCTGAACTGAATAGCGGGCTGAATGGGATGAAATTTTTGTCACCATCCGTAGTAGGAACTACTGCATTTTAAATTGATGGAATTGGCCGGTATTTGATGAAAACCCTTGATAATGTAATCAAAAAATACTTCATAGTTCTCACAGGTTACCGCTACGTTTTCACTATACAATAGCTTCGTCAGGCGTGTTATAGTACTATAAAGTTACTTCATCACAGCTTTTTCCGGACATTTTGGCATGTTTATCCGAATTTATTCCACACATCCGTTGATCTTCACCAGGAGCGTGCTTGACAACCCCGGATTTTTCCGTTCTTCCGTTTCGGTTCACGAAACGACAGAATGACAGTTTTTTTCATGTCCTGAGTCGAATCCACCATTGGAGTACAGATTTCTCTCTGTCGTATTGTGAAATGACTGCATTTTCATGGTTAACGATTGCGCGAATAACCATGCTGCTCTCCTGACTTTGCGAAATTTAGTAACAAAGGTCCAATTGCTGAAGAATTTCAATCCAAGTCGACGGAGTTTGGTATGAAAATACCACAATCAACATTTACCACTAGTATTCTACGAACGGGTATCTCGCTGAAAAGAAATACCCAGTTTATTATATGACAAAAATTTTCATTTCCTGCGAGATTGAAAATAACTGCAAAAAAGGCACTTCAATTTTTACTTCGCGAAAAAAAATATTTGAGTATATTTTGTGAGAATAATGGATTCGTATTCCGGCAGAATTGTATCACAAACGGATGATTCAATAAACGCATTAAATGCTCATAGGCGGGTGTTGAACGTGGCCTATTATTATCGAGTTGAAATTTCAAACGGAAAAAGAAATCGTTTTTTCCGATCATGTTAATTTAACGGGATAGATAAATATACTTTATATAATAATATAGTTTATAATAGGTGGGGAAAGAAGTACTATTTATATATCGAGCCAACACTGAATGAACAAACGGTTCACAATTTCGTTATAGATGGGGCTGAAATACTTCAATGGGCACATTCAGTGGCTACTTTTTCTTCCCATCTATAGTGTGAACAAAAATTTATGAAAAATCGTTCTATATGATGTACACCGGTGTTCTGTCTATGCATTACCTCGTAGTAGTAGTTGTTGTATTCGTGGTATTTTTACATGCCAAACGCCATCGGATTCAATCGGAGTCTTTTCGCTAGTATAATCATACCTCAGGAGCAGTATGGTCATTCGCGGACCCGTCAACAATGAAAGGTGCACTATCATACCCCAATACGACCCACAGAATTTAATACAAGAAAAATACCTGTGCCCCGTTGGGGCATCGAACCCCGACGTCTCAGCCAGTAGGCGGACACAAAACCACAGCGCCAACTCATTTTCCATGACGTTATATTCATTCGAGAAAATCAAAAAAAATTAAAGTAATGATCACATTCCACCTCTCTTCCTGCACGTTTGCCCCCAATTTTTTCAAAATGTACTATACAGTTCATTCAATTCAACTTATAAGTTAAATTCGTTCCACTTCCGATTGTGCAGAGAAACTAGGTACCTGGAAATTTTAAATGGCTGCTTGATCCGAATTGCGCAATACGTCATAATTTTTACAACCAAGATGAATTCGAATATAGCTCTGTACCGTGTGTGACACATAGTCAACCCAAAAATGTGGCTTAAGGTTAATTCAGTAGGTATTCAAATTCTTTATTTCAGTAGATTTTTTTTAAAAAGCATGGTGGTTCAAATTGTGTTGCCCGTTACTACTTCCTGTATAAAGCTTTCGTTGGGCCCGTTTCCCACGCTCAATTTGGATTATCTTGTAAACTGGAATCGAGAGAATGAAAAATGTCTATCTCCTACAACGAATCCACAATTAACAACCATTCGAAGAAATATATATTGACAACACTGTAGGGACCTCATTTGTTGAGTTATATGGGTATATACACTTGAAATGGTCCTCGTTTTTCCTTTGAATGGTAAAAAAATACGGGGCTCCATCAATAGCGACGTAAAAAGTCCTCACTTTGAAAACGATATACTCGCACCATACTCGATAACATTTTAGGATTATATTTTACTTTTTATTATTGCTAAGTCCATGTTGAAAATATAGTGGAAAGCTGAAGTTTGCGTCTTTGTTCCTTCTACCGGTCCTCACTTCGTGTTATCAGGGTAATGTCCTCACTTTGATATCTGTGCATAAATATATATATATATATATATATATAAATTATAGATAATATCACTATGAAATATAAAAATCTCATCTTATTAGGCGACATGAACTTGAACCTTTTAGATAAAAATGATATTGTTGATGAATATCATAGTATATTTGAAACTAATGGCTATAAAATTGTTAATGTAATTGATGAGCATCATTGTACCAGACAAAATTATAATAACAAAAAAACAATTATTGATCATGTGGTTACAAATTTCCAATTGAAAAATTTGAAACATCACATTGATTCGGAAGATTATCATTTCCGATCCAAAATAATGAACTTTTAAACTGAAAAAATAATGAAAAATAAACCAAAAATGACCAATAAAATAATAACTATTTTAGACATGAAATATTTCCGCGAATACAGGTTTCTCAGAAACTTGACGCATTCACAAAGATTCCAACATTTGAAGAACTTGGAAATTGCATTAACGAAACAAAAAAAATGTAGTTACACAAAAAGATTCAGAACTCGAGAAAACAATAATTGGATAACAGATGAACTGTTGAAAAAAATGAAATTTCGAGACAAAATTTCCAAAAAACTGAAAAAAAACCCAAATGATGTTGTTTTAATATTCTCAAAAATTAAATACATAGTCTTTGCAAAAAATTGAAAAAAGATCATTGCAATGCCATTTGTTCAAGCTGGAACAAATCTAAAAAAATTGGAATGGAATCAATTATTATATCAAAGGTGAAAGAACCGAACAAACTATATACATCAGATCGAAAATAAATATAATATATTTTTAACAGATGAAAAAGATATATGCGACGAATTTAATACTTTTTTTTTCTGAATTTGGGAATAACTTGTCAAAAAAAAGAAAACAATCCAAAATAATTTCGATACATTCATCACAACTCCCAAATCATTATTTTTGAAACCTATATCAGAAGAAGACATTTACGATGTGATAATGTCTCTTAAATTAAATTCAGCGCCAGGTGAAGATCAGATTACAACAAAAAATTTGAAAGACATTGTAGATACAATAAGTTTGCCTCTATCACTCGTTATAAACAAATGCATTGAAGATGCAATTTTTCCTGATTATCTGAAAAGAACTATTCTGAAACCGATATACAAATCGGTGAACGAAAATATGTTTCAAATTACCGTCCAATAGCTCTTTTGAATATATTTGCGAAAATATTTGAAAAAATTCTCAAAATTCAACTAACAAATTTCATCACTGACAATATTAGAATAGACAATTTTTAATATGATTTCCAACCAAAAACGAACACCCAATCTATAATAACTGATCTCATGAATAAGATTTATGAAAGATTAAATTAGAATTAGAAAGATTAGTGATTATGTAGTGACAACATTTTTAAATTTGAAAAAAGCCTTTGACACTGTTGACCATAATATTTTAATGGATATATTATATAATTATGGTATAAGAGGTTATGCATTCAATTTATTCCAAAACTATTTTCAAAATCGCAAACAGTATGTTCAAATCAACAAATATAAAAGTAATAATAATAATAATAAATCGACTTTATTCACATTCAGAACAACACTAAAATTGGCGTCCTTCAAGGCTCAGTTTTGGCTCCAATTCTTTTTTTAATCTATATTGACAATATTAAAAGACTAAATTTACATGGAATGCACTTTTCTTTTGCAGATGATATAACATTATTTCACTTTGGGAAAGATATTAAAATTTTGGAAAATTCATTGAAACATATGATATTGACCTTATTGAAAAATGGACGTGCAGCATTAACCTAACCGTCAACTCGGAAAAAACTGTTTTTATGATTTTTAAACAAAAAAACATGAAGAATATAAAATTAAACTTGAAGATAGATAATGAACTGAGAGCCGAAGTTCCCAATCATAAATATTTAGGTTTATTAATTGACACAAAATTAAATTTTGAAAATCATATTCAATAAATTAAGAAATCTATTGTTCCATTCCTGGGGAAAGTTAGAAGAATTCACATTTTAAACAAAAACGTCCAGATTCTAATATATAATGCCTTCATTCTTGCTCATGTCAGATACCTCATTACAGTTTGGTCTTCATGCTCTAAAAAACAAAAAAATATAATATATCGCTTAATGAACAAAGCAATAAAGGTTATATTCAGAAAACCGTGGGACACTCCTTCTGCAGATTTATGTAAAGTAACAGATAATATGACTTTGGATCATCTAATTGATTATGAAAAATCTAAGTATATATATATAAATTAACAAAAAACTTCAGTAATGTAATATAAAACTGTCAAAAAATTATGATTTTCATGGCCATGATACCAGAATATCAAATAACTTTCATTTAAGTATGATTCATTCCAATAAAGGAAAAAATAACCAGATTTCATCAGCATTAATAACTTTCAATGAACTACCAGAAAAAATGAAAAGATCCAAATCCATTCACATTTTTTGAAAAGAACTTAAAAAATATTTTCTTGCATAATGATGTTCACCAAATTATCAAATGAATATTATACTCCAATTTATTATTTATAGTACCTACATAATGTTATGATGATTTTTTTTTTTTGACTTCCTCATACCGGAACCCTGTTCTGTCTGGAAGCTGTATATTGAATAATAATAATATATTGAATTCTGCACACAAAATGATTAGCCGACCCTTTCCCGCACAAGGATCTGCCTACTGGGCACACTCGTAAGAATTTCAAGCAAGGGGAAATAAAAATGTAAAAAAATGTGAGTGGTACTGGGAAACACGGATAAGATAACGTTTTCCTAAAATGAAACCTAGCTAGATCGATTTATAGCCCTCGAAATACAATACACCAACTGACCTGGTAGCTCTATGGGTTCTTCTGGATTTCTCTACAGTTGACAGCAAATGCGATACCGTGATAATCGGTAAGACGCCCCAGAGCGGTTCGGTACGCAAAGCGATCAACCATGCAACCCTTGCCGCATAAGGCTCTGCCTTCTGGGCGCACTCGTGAGAGTGTTGAGCAAAACGAAATATAGATATAAAAACAAATGAATGGAAAATTACGAGTGCGGCGGACTTTTTGCCTGAAAACGGGGATAACATGACGTTTTTTAGAAATGAAACTTATCTGTATCGAGAATACATTATTATTATTTTACGAGGTGGTCTTCAAATATTGCCCAACTGATACTGAAAATCTCGCCTATAATTAATCAGTATTCTGTAAGTGAAGCGTTCAATGAAAATTCAACGTTCTCGATTTATAAGGCGATAAAATACAAAAAATGAAAAAGATTCCGAATATTTGACGAAAATATTGAAATATTGAAACCCCGAAAATTGTCTCAATCGGCATGATAATGAAAATTTTGGTGTGGAAGTTGAAACTTTTTATAGAGATCAATCACCATAAGACCAAAATTATATTATTTGCACTCGACGCGCGATTCGCTTACAAGGTTAGCATCTTCAGGAGAAGGAAATTGAAACTGAATCTATAATCTAGAGTGGTCCTTTATATACTTTACGATTTTCAGGTAGTGCAGTCACTACCTGCAAGTTTTTTTTTTGTCCCGACATAGACTTTCACGGCCGGTGTTGATACATCGCAAGTTTTTCGAGCTTGAGGGCCCTGTTTCAGATTATTCAAATAAACTCATTACTACTGATTATACAAATCAATTTCTCAACATTGAATTAAAAAGCGGACTGAAAGAGATATGTCCTTTGTCACTTATTCATGCTTGTTTTAGATTCTGTCATTTCTAGACTCTCACATGCATCAAGTAGCCTTGTGCAAGCACAGTAAAATCAGTTTCAAATTGCTTTCACCAATTTTGTGGTTATTGTCTATAGCAGAGTTGACGTATCTCATATGTGCAAAGTGCTCCTGGGAACAGGTATCAATTGCTCGCAAAAATAAATACATTGTCCAGAGCCGGCGAGCTATTAAAATTCAGTGTCGGTCAACATGCTCTAGACAATGACCACAAACTTTGTGCAAGCAATCTGAAACTGATTAGGCATGTGCATGACACAAGGCTACTTGATGCATATGTGAATGTCTAGAAATAGCAAAATGTAAAAATGGCATGAATGGTGACAAAGCACCTCATCCTTTCAGTCCACTTTTCAATTCATTGTTGAATAATCAATAGAAACAGAATGATCATCATCATCAGACGGAGTCCATATCGGACTAAAATACTTTGCAGGTACTGGCTGCACTACCTGTACGTCGTTAAGTATATAAAAGGCTAACCCAAGTCTTTAGATTTGGTACCAATTTTCTCATACTGAAAAAGATGCTAACCTAGTTAGTGAAACGCGCTTCGAGTGCATATAATATCATTTTGGTGTAAGCATAATAATTGATCTCTACAAAAACCCTCATCGAATACACCAATAACTGGAATTTTTCCTAGAGATAAAGTACCCTAACACCAAACTGATATTTTTAACTCGACGCGCGTTGATACTCTTCCTTCCTTTCCTGAAGATGCTAACCTTGTCAGCGAAACGCGCGTGGAGTTAAAAATATCAGTTTGAAGTTAGGGTAATTGATCACGAGGAAAAGTTTCAACTTTCACACCAGAGGTTTTTTGCACTTTCCTACAGTTGAGTTATTAACAAATATATCATCCATTGTCCCATATCTACAAAACCATAAGATACAGAGGAGCATGACTATCGCTTTCATTCGGCGGATTATCGGAACCGTAACTTCAAAAATATCGAATATAAAATGAATTTTGACAAACATCGATTTGCAACAAAACATTCAAATTTGTATTTTGGAATTCAAAATTGTAGTTGACCCAAGTTAGACTACTTCCTGTATAAAGCTTTCAGATTGAGGCCCAGTTTCACCAACGACTCAAATTTGGATTATCTTGTAAACTGGAATCAGAGAGAATGAAAAATGTCTATCTCCTACAACGAATCCACAATTAACAACCATTCGAAGAAATATATATTGACAACACTGTAGGGACCTCATTTGTTGAGTTATATGGGTATATACACTTGAAATGGTCCTCGTTTTTCACTTTGAATGGTAAAAAAATACGGGGCTCACATCAATAGCGACGTAAAAAGTCCTCACTTTGAAAACGATATACTCGCACCATACTCGATAACATTTTAGGATTATATTTTACTTTTTATTATTGCTAAGTCCATGTTGAAAACATAGTGGAAAGCTGAAGTTTGCGTCTTTGTTCCTTCTACCGGTCCTCACTTCGTGTTATCAGGGTAATGTCCTCACTTTGATATCTGTGCATAAATATATATATATATATATATATATATATATATATATATATATATATATATATATATATATAAATTATAGATAATATCACTATGAAATATAAAAATCTCATCTTATTAGGCGACATGAACTTGAACCTTTTAGATAAAAATGATATTGTTGATGAATATCATAGTATATTTGAAACTAATGGCTATAAAATTGTTAATGTAATTGATGAGCATCATTGTACCAGACAAAATTATAATAACAAAAAAACAATTATTGATCATGTGGTTACAAATTTCCAATTGAAAAATTTGAAACATCACATTGATTCGGAAGATTATCATTTCACAGATCACAAAATAATGAACTTTTAAACTGAAAAAATAATGAAAAATAAACCAAAAATGACCAATAAAATAATAACTATTTTAGACATGAAATATTTCCGCGAACAGGTTTCTCAAAAACTTGACTCATTCACAAAGATTCCAACATTTGAAGAACTTGGAAATTGCATTAACGAAACAAAAAAAAATGTAGTTACACAAAAAGATTCAGAACTCGAGAAAACAATAATTGGATAACAGATGAACTGTTGAAAAAAATGAAATTTCGAGACAAAATTTCCAAAAAACTGAAAAAAAACCGAAATGATGTTGAATTGAAATATTCTCAAAAATTAAATACATAGTCTTTGCAAAAAATTGAAAAAAGATCATTGCAATGCCCAATTTGTTCAAGCTGGAACAAATCCTAAAAAAAATTGGAATGGAATCAATTATTATATCAAAGGTGAAAGAACCGAACAAACTATATACATCAGATCGAAAATAAATATAATATATTTTTAACAGATGAAAAAGATATATGCGACGAATTTAATACTTTTTTTTTCTGAATTTGGGAATAACTTGTCAAAAAAAAGAAAACAATCCAAAATAATTTCGATACATTCATCACAACTCCCAAATCATTATTTTTGAAACCTATATCAGAAGAAGACATTTACGATGTGATAATGTCTCTTAAATTAAATTCAGCGCCAGGTGAAGATCAGATTACAACAAAAAATTTGAAAGACATTGTAGATACAATAAGTTTGCCTCTATCACTCGTTATAAACAAATGCATTGAAGATGCAATTTTTCCTGATTATCTGAAAAGAACTATTCTGAAACCGATATACAAATCAGGTGAACGAAAATATGTTTCAAATTACCGTCCAATAGCTCTTTTGAATATATTTGCGAAAATATTTGAAAAAATTCTCAAAATTCAACTAACAAATTTCATCACTGACAATATTAGAATAGACAATTTTTAATATGATTTCCAACCAAAAACGAACACCCAATCTATAATAACTGATCTCATGAATAAAATTTATGAAAGATTAAATTAGAATTAGAAAGATTAGTGATTATGTAGTGACAACATTTTTAAATTTGAAAAAAGCCTTTGACACTGTTGACCATAATATTTTAATGGATATATTATATAATTATGGTATAAGAGGTTATGCATTCAATTTATTCCAAAACTATTTTCAAAATCGCAAACAGTATGTTCAAATCAACAAATATAAAAGTAATAATAATAATAATAAATCGACTTTATTCACATTCAGAACAACACTAAAATTGGCGTCCTTCAAGGCTCAGTTTTGGCTCCAATTCTTTTTTTAATCTATATTGACAATATTAAAAGACTAAATTTACATGGAATGCACTTTTCTTTTGCAGATGATATAACATTATTTCACTTTGGGAAAGATATTGAAATTTTGGAAAATTCATTGAAACATATGATATTGACCTTATTGAAAAATGGACGTGCAGCATTAACCTAACCGTCAACTCGGAAAAAACTGTTTTTATGATTTTTAAACAAAAAAACATGAAGAATATAAAATTAAACTTGAAGATAGATAATGAACTGAGAGCCGAAGTTCCCAATCATAAATATTTAGGTTTATTAATTGACACAAAATTAAATTTTGAAAATCATATTCAATAAATTAAGAAATCTATTGTTCCATTCCTGGGGAAAGTTAGAAGAATTCACATTTTAAACAAAAACGTCCAGATTCTAATATATAATGCCTTCATTCTTGCTCATGTCAGATACCTCATTACAGTTTGGTCTTCATGCTCTAAAAAACAAAAAAATATAATATATCGCTTAATGAACAAAGCAATAAAGGTTATATTCAGAAAACCGTGGGACACTCCTTCTGCAGATTTATGTAAAGTAACAGATAATATGACTTTGGATCATCTAATTGATTATGAAAAATCTAAGTATATATATATAAATTAACAAAAAACTTCAGTAATGTAATATAAAACTGTCAAAAAATTATGATTTTCATGGCCATGATACCAGAATATCAAATAACTTTCATTTAAGTATGATTCATTCCAATAAAGGAAAAAATAACCAGATTTCATCAGCATTAATAACTTTCAATGAACTACCAGAAAAAATGAAAAGATCCAAATCCATTCACATTTTTTGAAAAGAACTTAAAAAATATTTTCTTGCATAATGATGTTCACCAAATTATCAAATGAATATTATACTCCAATTTATTATTTATAGTACCTACATAATGTTATGATGATTTTTTTTTTTGACTTCCTCATACCGGAACCCTGTTCTGTCTGGAAGCTGTATATTGAATAATAATAATATATTGAATTCTGCACACAAAATGATTAGCCGACCCTTTCCCGCACAAGGATCTGCCTACTGGGCACACTCGTAAGAATTTCAAGCAAGGGGAAATAAAAATGTAAAAAAATGTGAGTGGTACTGGGAAACACGGATAAGATAACGTTTTCCTAAAATGAAACCTAGCTAGATCGATTTATAGCCCTCGAAATACAATACACCCACTGACCTGGTAGCTTTATGGGTTCTTCTGGATTTCTCTACAGTTGACAGCAAATGCGATACCGTGATAATCGGTAAGACGCCCCAGAGCGGTTCGGTACGCAAAGCGATCAACCATGCAACCCTTGCCGCATAAGGCTCTGCCTTCTGGGCGCACTCGTGAGAGTGTTGAGCAAAACGAAATATAGATATAAAAACAAATGAATGGAAAATTACGAGTGCGGCGGACTTTTTGCCTGAAAACGGGGATAACATGACGTTTTTTAGAAATGAAACTTATCTGTATCGATATATATATATATATATATATATATATATATATATATATATATATATATATATATATATGACTTGGTGGTCTAAGTAACCCCCAGCACTTGACAAAGTAAAGTTTGTGGTTCTGTGGATAGAGGGATGCAAAACATGTAGTAGTGACTTGCCTCTAGCTTTCAACCATAACAATTGAAATATATCCGGACTCCAACTTGTTACAACAAAACAAAAATAACTTAAATTGGTTTTAATTTTTTGTAATTAGTCGTTGAGTTCGGGTTGACCGCATCTAGAGTTTTGTGTTCGACGTTTCGGCTCCGATTTTGGAGCCATGTTCAAGAAAATAATGTGATGAAGGGACAGAAGATACGAATTAACATTCACTCAGAATTTTCGAAGTTTAAAGCCTCAGGAAAGACCTCTTCCGGCAAGGAGTTCCGAAGCTCAGCTGTTCTATTGAAAAAAATCCCTGAGCCAGAGAGGTTCGACAGTTCTCCCAATTCACAACAAAGGGGTGGGAATTCTATAACCGTCGAGTCATTCGTGTAGATATCGCCAAGAGTAGAATGACTGATAACAATTCAGGAGAGAATCGACCGTGAAAATATCTATAGAAGAGAGACAAGTCTCCGACCCTTCTACGATGTTCCAATGAAGTGAGCGAGTCTGTGAGCGAAGATTCACAAACAAGACGGATTGCCTTTCTCTGAATAGAATCGAGAAGCCTCAATGAATGCTTTGGTGCCGAACTCCACACATGGGAACTATATTCCGAGACAGGTCGTACGAATCCAAGTTTATGGGAAGCACCTTCAGCGATCGATCTCAGATGGTTTACCGTTGAGAGATTATCACTGATCGTAATTCCTAGCATTGAGATACTCGACTTTGTAGGAATAGTTACTCCTGACATCTGAATACAAGATGATGATAGATCGGCTTTCCTTGGGGAAGAGACATGCCTGGGTTTTCCTAGCATTGAATTCCACCAAGTTCATGTTACCCCATTCTATTATTTTTTCCAGGTCATAGTTAATTTTATTGACGTGACTTTTTCTTTGAATTTTTGTTTTTCGAGCTGGTATCGGGACTCTGGAAGATAAACTAGTTTGAAGAGTACCGTCTTCCGCTAAACTAGGTTCTGAACAATATGTTTTCTCAAGCAAATCATTGATATGAAGCAGAAACAAAGTGGGCGCCAGAACTGAACTCTGTGGAACACCTGCATTTATTGGGAGAATATCAGATGATACTCCATCAACAACCACATACAGAGACCTATCAGACAACTCACACAACTGAGGAGGTAAACCATAAGACGGCAGTTTAGAAAGGAGACCCCGATGCCAACCTCGATCAAACGCTTTTGAAATATCGAGTGCAACAGCCATGGTTTCTACGAATTTTTCGATTGAATGCTGCCAAATATGAGAAACATAAGCCAATAAGTCACTGGTTGATCGCTGATGGCGAAATCCGTATTGTTGATCATTAATTATTCCTGATTTATCTCTAGATATTTGATAGGCTTCATATTGATTGCTCTTTCCATGACTTTGGAAATGATAGAAAGCAACGCACTTGGTCTGTAATAACAAGGTAGAGTTTTCTTCCCTTTTTTTAGGAACTGGCTGAACTCTTGCATGCTGTCCTCCAGGATTTAGGTAAAAACCCCAAGTTATATGAAAGGTTGAATAAATCGGAAAGTTCTGGTGTCAATTCGGGGGCACATGCTTTCAGAACAATTGCTGGAATTCCATCACATCCGCAAGCCTTATTCATCTTCATTAATATATTTCTAACATTGTTTGGTGAAAAATTATCTCAGGCGTATGCCAACAGGCGTGATATTCGGAGGTTTAGGTATTATACATCTAATTCGACCATTTCCAGACAAAAATTATTGACCAATATATTCATGCCAACACGTAACCTTCATACAAAGAACAAAAAACTATTTAATTTTTTGGCGAGCTACGGATCATCACCATTCATAACCTGTGGTTATACTGCCTTTCGCCTTTTTTTACATTTATAACCTTATGTTACCACTTATAATACGACCCTATAGTTGTGTTACAGATTATGTTACACAGTTTTACGAAGAATGACATGTTTCACGTCACTCCTAATAGACTCCCCTATTACCGTTGAATCGCGACAAAGACACTTCACAAACTTTTTGTTGTCATTCGTACAACGGTAGCTCCCAAAAATTCCTATTACTCATATGGTTACCTCCACCATTTTAGAGAATTGCACTAGATCGAATAGTAGAATTGACAAAATTTCCAAACACTTATAATCGTTATCAAAATCTTACTTCAGAAATAGTATGCATTTATTGAAGATATATCGACATTGACTTTTTTGCCCCCATGTCGCCCAGATGTTGTCTATAGAAGATACCATAGAAGAGTTTTTCCTGTTTGTTTAAATGTTTCGGATCATAAATCAAAAATGACAAATAGGGTCCCTATCCGTGTTTGTGGAATGAAGGTAGTTGCCGACAATACCTCCTGTGGGGTGTTTAACCAATAAATATAGCCTCTATGGAACCTTTCAATGAAAAGGTTAATAGCATTGCAGACAGGGTTTCAATATCTCGGGAATGGAACAGAAATGCAGTGGAGTTGAATTGTAGAATGTGTGTACATTGTGTCTTTGCTGAAGTCGTAACTGTTGCAAAATTGAATTGGATATTTATTCCGACACAGTTTCAGAAAACGTGCAAAACCAGCCATGAATTCATCCAGAGCACTGCTGAGAAATGATGTGTTTGCGAAGATCAGACTGGGAATTGAAGGTCTTCTGATATTTATATTATGATATGCGTGTATATTTCAAGGTAATCACAATGAGGACGATTTTTTTGTGGATTTGACGATGAAACGAATTTCATCAACATCAAATTCATGCGTTCTCTAATTAATGAATTCGCTTGATGAAGAATGAGAAATAAAACTTCCTATTTACTCAGTGGCGGATCCAGGATCAGGTCAAGGGGGGGGTCTATAACTCAAAATTCATATATATATATATATATATATATATATATATATATATATATATAGAGAGAGAGAGAGAGAGAGAGACTTATTTGGGTTGCAGTCTGGGGATGACAATTAGGCTGTTCTCTTTGTTTTTGTCGAGCTTTCGAAAATGTTTATTTTCTTTTTCAAGACGCTACAATATGTAAATGTATAATATGAATTACAATATATATATATATATATATATATATATATATATATATATATATATATATATATATATATATATATATATATATATATATATATATATATATATATATATATATATATATATGTTTGTGTGTGTTCGGATAGGTTTCCGCGGTCAGTTGTGTGTTGTTGTTGAGTTCGGGTTGAACCGCGTCTGGAGTTTTGTTCTCGACGTTTCGGCTCCGATTTTGGAGCCATTTTCAAGAGGTGAATGTGACTTCACGCTGAGGTCTCAATCTGCCTACTCCTCAGGTGTTATCACAGGGGGCAAGGGTTTGTGACTTGACGCCGGGGCCTCAATCTGCCTACTCCCCAGGTCTCGTCACGAGTTCTTTCTAAGGTCTCAATCTGCCTATTCCTCAGATCGAACTGAGGTATCGAGGGATGTTGGGTAGGATTTATAGCAGCGGGTGCTACTAAAGGACCGTCGGATGTCTTGGTGGGGACTGGGCATCTGGAAATTAGGGGTTTCCATGCAGTTGGAAGTCTCTGGCCGTCGTCACGTTTATTTAAGCAGGAAGGTCGCTTCTCGATTTCGATGGCCTCGCGAATTATACGAGCTTGTAGTGTTTTTACTGTGGCGATGGTCTTAGTGTTCGCAAAGTCTATATTGTGTCCTGTCTCTTGATGATGTTTGGACAGAGCTGAAGATGGGTCTGATTTTCGGACAGCAAGTTGATGTTGATGTGAAATTTATTCTATTTTATTTTTTTGTCTTGCTCATGGGACATTTTTTCGTTCCCTAACAAAATTTGGAAATTACGAGCCGATACAAATTGAAAAAAAATTATCTCTTATTTTCCCAATGGGGGGGGTCCGGACCCGAAAACCCCCCCCGTGGATCCGCCCCTGTATTTACTATTTGAACGTCATTAATTTGTGGTAGATCAATATTTGTTCCGTAGTTTTCTGGGTTTGTAACCTACCACAATCTAGAAACCCCAAAAATCCGGAAGAAATATAATAATCACCCACCACAAAATAATGTCGTTCAAACAGTAAATGGAAAGTTTTTTTTTATAATGGTTACCTACCACATACTAACGGCTATACCCATCAATTTTTTTCATTGACCGTGACTGATACATAATATTTTGAAACCATAGCACTAACTATGAGAGAGTAAGTATGCCGTTTCAATATTTTTTTTATGATAACTGACCCGTCTTTTGAAAAATATTCCAGCATACTAAATAATACTTTTAACTTTCAATTATCCTAAGCCTCAATATTGTGGGTATATTGCCGGTCTGAAATCTTATTAGTCTGTTTTTCTGTGACCTACTTCGGAATTCTACCAGAACCATCATCATACTTTCCTCTTGTTTATCTCAGTTCGTTTATTGATTCATTATTATTCATCATTGGCCCATTTCACATTATTCAATCAATTATACTTATTGAAACAATCAAATTTGAATTTGTTTTCATGAAGTTTTTATCATGCACAAGATTGGAAATCAATACGAGAGCAGTTTGTTATCTGATAATAATAACTGAGCGATGGAGTTATGAATATATTTCAGCATTGTATTCTTCAACAGCATTGAATTTTTGTAGCATGTTTTTCAGTAGGTATATCAAATCATATGGAAAATACTATTACACTTTTTTGAAGGGTCACCTGTTCTGGTGAAAACTGCCCATCAGTTTTCTTATTTAGCGAAACGCGCGTCGAGTGAAAGTAATATCAGTTAGGTTTTAAAATAATTGATCTCTACGAAAAATTACAACTTTCTCGATTTGTTCAGTTTTTCCACATATTTGTCTGTGTGACATCAAAAACCTCCCGAATCTCTGTTTCACTTTCAGGATCCGTTTTCACATGAAAGTCAGACTTGAAACCTTAAAAAATCTGAAGTGAAAACGAATTCGCATCTCTTTTCTCTTGGTTCTTGAAATGTTCTCTGAACATCACAGGAAATTTTGCCGTGTAAACTCAGAAATTAAAAATAATTCAGAGTGAATCCTTTTCAGTAGTATCTGGAACTTTTGACTCTACCACTGCTGTTTTATACACATAAAATATTATTACATGTTCAATGAGAGTGGCTTAAAAAAGCATACAGCACGCGCCACACTCCCAGGTGTATATTTTTCCACTCTGGAAGGAGTTGCAATGGGTTTTCTTACTTTGTGTATAATATCTTATTTTCGTCTTCATAACTAAATCAATAATTAGAATGAATTGAAATGGATTTTATCAGCCAATGGAACTGTAATAACTTATAACTGTTGTTGATTCGATTTATGGCAGTAAGCAAAATTGGGAATAGTCCAGTGTTTCCATATGGATAGAGGTGCTTATAATACTTTTTTGTGCACATGTTTCAGATATATGTGACACCGAAATGATTTCATTCGTCGCCTTACAAAACAGTGCTAGAGTTTGATAGTCCCAGTAAAAACGCGAGATTAATTATGATTAGAGAAACAGATTTCAGTGAGGCGCTTCCCAGATGAGTTCGTCGGAATACTGAAATATCATTGCGTATTCAATTTGGTTTTTCCCCCTTGATAGACGAATATATAGAATTGGACCAGGGAGAGAAGCAATGAAAATGCCTGGCTGGGGACAGTTTCCCGATGACAGATATCTGATAAATGCCTAAATTATAATGAAATATAGCCTATGCATGAAATACGTGTAGATGCATTGTGCTTCTTAGGTGATTAACGATTTTGAGAAATTTTCGTGGAGAAACATGGAAAAAACTTCTAAACTTAGTCATTTCTAGTTTGTAAAATCAAAGAAAATTATTAAATTAATTAATTGATATTATTAATAACAATAATAATAAAAAATTAAACTCTTAACCGAGTTCAATTACCCTAACACCAAATCGATATCGCGTTTCGTTAACCAAATCAACGTCTTCAGGAGAAGATATTGATACCAATCTAAAACTAGGGTTTCATCCAATAAAGGACCACCTCATCCCGAACAACTTTCCTGAACTGAATAGCGCGCTGAATAGGATGAAATTTTTGTCCCCATTCGTAGTAGGAACTACTACATTTTAAATTGATGGAATTGGCCGGCATTTGATGAAAACCGTTGATAATGTAATCAAAGAACACTTCATTGTTCACAGGTTACCGCTACGATTTCACTATACAATAGCTTCGTCAGGCGTGTTATAGTACTATAAAGTTACTTCATCACAGCTTTTTCCGGACATTTTGGTATGTTTATCCGAATTTATTCCACACATCCGTTGATCTTCACCAGGAGCGTGCTTGAGAACCCCGGATTTTTCCGTTCTTCCGTTCCGGTCCACGAAACGACAGAATAATTCACTTTTTGTTGCAATATTTCGTATCTCATCGACTTTTCAGTTTTTTTCATGTCCTGAGTCGAATCCACCATTGGAGTACAGTTCTCTCTGTCGTATTGTGAAATGACTGCATTTTCATGGTTAACGATTGAGCGAATAACCATGCTGCTCTCCTGACTTTGCGAAATTTAGTAACAAGGTCCAATTGCTGAAGAATTTCAGTCGAAGGAGTTTGGTATGAAAATACCACAAGCAGCATTTACCACTAATATTCTACGAACGGGTATTTCGCTGAAAAGAAATACCCCGTTTATTTTATGACAAAAATTTTCATTTCCTGCGCGATCGAAAATAACTGCAATAAAGGCACTTCAATTTTTACTTCGCGAAAAAATATTTGGATATATTTTGTGAGAATAATGGGCGATTCGTATTCTGGCAGAATTGTTTCACAAACGGATGCCAGGAACAATTCAGTAGGTATTCAAATTCTTTATTTCAGTAGATTTTTTTTAAAAAAGCATGGAAACAGTCAAGTTCATAATATAAGACTAAATACTAACAAAATTGAACACATGGGACGACATATCGTTAAAAAAAACACAAATTTATATAATATGAAATAACAACATTGCAATATATAAAATTATTCACAGAACGAGCAATTTACATTAATTATGATTCATGTTACGTACTTAATTTCGAAATATAAGCAATTGTGTGTTCATTTAAAAATGAACCTATTTTGTAGAATCATAAAAAAATTATAAAATTTTGGAATTTCAATTATAACTTCCTATTTTCAAAATGTTAGTGAAAGAGGAATCTTTTTTGATTGAATTATTTTTTCTGATTATCATGATGAGCCATGGTGGTACATTTTTTTGTCGTTTGAAATAAATGAGTTATTTAAGAAATAATAATTTCAAAATCAAAATATCTATGAATTAATTGGTTGGTAAATGAGTGATTAATTGAGAAGGGAGTATTAGTTTGATTTCCACCTAGACATAGTATCGAAGCAAAGCGTACTCAGTGTTTGCTAGCCGCTTTTTAGGCGCAAATGAAACTTTGTTCAATTTGAAATGCCAAAGTGGTTTTCTGTCAAAGTGGGAATTTTGCAAAAACTAATCTTTGGCCAATAATTTCAAACCATGACAACATATAATTCATCAAAATCTCAAATTCATACGAGGAGACAAAACAAGTTTTGATGGCGAGCCAGAAACGGTTAACATCCGGTATATGACTTCAATGAAAAATACTGCCGCCATTTCTTTTGAAAGATGTACCACAACCAGTCTTATATCATCTGAAAAAAGCTGGAAGTCAGTGGGTGAGCAGGGGGCGAGTATCCTATGTTATTCGGGCGATCAGATGTGTTCCTCTGGTACACGTAACCACCTCATCCCGAACAACTTTCCTGAACTGAATAGCGCGCTGAATGGGATGAAATTTTTGTCCCCATTCGTAGTAGGAACTACTACATTATAAATTGATGGAATTGGCCGGCATTTGATGAAAACCGTTGATAATGTAATCAAAGAACACTTCATTGTTCACAGGTTACCGCTACGATTTCACTATACAATAGCTTCGTCAGGCGTGTTATAGTACTATAAAGTTACTTCATCACAGCTTTTTCCGGACATTTTGGTATGTTTATCCGAATTTATTCCACACATCCGTTGATCTTCACCAGGAGCGTGCTTGAGAACCCCGGATTTTTCCGTTCTTCCGTTCCGGTCCACGAAACGACAGAATAATTCACTTTTTGTTGCAATATTTCGTATCTCATCGACTTTTCAGTTTTTTTCATGTCCTGAGTCGAATCCACCATTGGAGTACAGTTCTCTCTGTCGTATTGTGAAATGACTGCATTTTCATGGTTAACGATTGAGCGAATAACCATGCTGCTCTCCTGACTTTGCGAAATTTAGTAACAAGGTCCAATTGCTGAAGAATTTCAGTCGAAGGAGTTTGGTATGAAAATACCACAAGCAGCATTTACCACTAATATTCTACGAACGGGTATTTCGCTGAAAAGAAATACCCCGTTTATTTTATGACAAAAATTTTCATTTCCTGCGCGATCGAAAATAACTGCAATAAAGGCACTTCAATTTTTACTTCGCGAAAAAATATTTGGATATATTTTGTGAGAATAATGGGCGATTCGTATTCTGGCAGAATTGTTTCACAAACGGATGCCAGGAACAATTCAGTAGGTATTCAAATTCTTTATTTCAGTAGATTTTTTTTAAAAAAGCATGGAAACAGTCAAGTTCATAATATAAGACTAAATACTAACAAAATTGAACACATGGGACGACATATCGTTAAAAAAAACACAAATTTATATAATATGAAATAACAACATTGCAATATATAAAATTATTCACAGAACGAGCAATTTACATTAATTATGATTCATGTTACGTACTTAATTTCGAAATATAAGCAATTGTGTGTTCATTTAAAAATGAACCTATTTTGTAGAATCATAAAAAAATTATAAAATTTTGGAATTTCAATTATAACTTCCTATTTTCAAAATGTTAGTGAAAGAGGAATCTTTTTTGATTGAATTATTTTTTCTGATTATCATGATGAGCCATGGTGGTACATTTTTTTGTCGTTTGAAATAAATGAGTTATTTAAGAAATAATAATTTCAAAATCAAAATATCTATGAATTAATTGGTTGGTAAATGAGTGATTAATTGAGAAGGGAGTATTAGTTTGATTTCCACCTAGACATAGTATCGAAGCAAAGCGTACTCAGTGTTTGCTAGCCGCTTTTTAGGCGCAAATGAAACTTTGTTCAATTTGAAATGCCAAAGTGGTTTTCTGTCAAAGTGGGAATTTTGCAAAAACTAATCTTTGGCCAATAATTTCAAACCATGACAACATATAATTCATCAAAATCTCAAATTCATACGAGGAGACAAAACAAGTTTTGATGGCGAGCCAGAAACGGTTAACATCCGGTATATGACTTCAATGAAAAATACTGCCGCCATTTCTTTTGAAAGATGTACCACAACCAGTCTTATATCATCTGAAAAAAGCTGGAAGTCAGTGGGTGAGCAGGGGGCGAGTATCCTATGTTATTCGGGCGATCAGATGTGTTCCTCTGGTACACGTAACCACCTCATCCCGAACAACTTTCCTGAACTGAATAGCGCGCTGAATGGGATGAAATTTTTGTCCCCATTCGTAGTAGGAACTACTACATTATAAATTGATGGAATTGGCCGGCATTTGATGAAAACCGTTGATAATGTAATCAAAGAACACTTCATTGTTCACAGGTTACCGCTACGATTTCACTATACAATAGCTTCGTCAGGCGTGTTATAGTACTATAAAGTTACTTCATCACAGCTTTTTCCGGACATTTTGGTATGTTTATCCGAATTTATTCCACACATCCGTTGATCTTCACCAGGAGCGTGCTTGAGAACCCCGGATTTTTCCGTTCTTCCGTTCCGGTCCACGAAACGACAGAATAATTCACTTTTTGTTGCAATATTTCGTATCTCATCGACTTTTCAGTTTTTTTCATGTCCTGAGTCGAATCCACCATTGGAGTACAGTTCTCTCTGTCGTATTGTGAAATGACTGCATTTTCATGGTTAACGATTGAGCGAATAACCATGCTGCTCTCCTGACTTTGCGAAATTTAGTAACAAGGTTTTTTAAAAAAGCATGAAAACAGTCAAGTTCATAATATAAGACTAAATACTAACAAAATTGAACACATGGGACGACATATCGTTAAAAAAAACACAAATTTGTATAATATGAAATAACAACATTGCAATATATAAAATTATTCACAGAACGAGCAATTTACATTAATTATGATTCATGTTACGTACTTAATTTCGAAATATAAGCAATTGTGTGTTCATTTAAAAATGAACCTATTTTGTAGAATCATAAAAAAATTATAAAATTTTGGAATTTCAATTATAACTTCCTATTTTCAAAATGTTAGTGAAAGAGGAATCTTTTTTGATTGAATTATTTTTTCTGATTATCATGATGAGCCATGGTGGTACATTTTTTTGTCGTTTGAAATAAATGAGTTATTTAAGAATAATAATTTCAAAATCAAAATATCCATGAATTAATTGGTTGGTAAATGAGTGATTAATTGAGAAGGGAGTATTAGTTTGATTTCCACCTAGACATAGTGTATCGAAGCAAAGCGTACTCAGTGTTTGCTAGCCGCTTTTTAGGCGCAAATGAAACTTTGTTCAATTTGAAATGCCAAAGTGGTTTTCTGTCAAAGTGGGAATTTTGCAAAAACTAATCTTTGGCCAATAATTTCAAACCATGACAACATATAATTCATCAAAATCTCAAATTCATACGAGGAGACAAAACAAGTTTTGATGGCGAGCCAGAAACGGTTAACATCCGGTATATGACTTCAATGAAAAATACTGCCGCCATTTCTTTTGAAAGATGTACCACAACCAGTCTTATATCATCTGAAAAAAGCTGGAAGTCAGTGGGTGAGCAGGGGGCGAGTATCCTATGTTATTCGGGCGATCAGATGTGTTCCTCTGGTTTCAAATATTTTCATTATTTTTTTTTCGAAAATATTCGGGATTCACTCGCAAAGAAACCTACAATGTTGGGATTTTGAAATTGAAATGATTTGAAATAAAAAAATGGCGTACATCGCATGGTATGTTGCCATGTGGATGAGAAACTTCGTAGAGAGTATCTTGAAAAGTTCTCACTTGGAAACCATTCAATTGCATTTTTTCGAAATTTCTACCTCTTTTGAAAACATTCAGAGAGGAAATTGTTCAATAGATAATAGACTCAATATTTGTTGAAATATAAACATATTTCTTATCCATTCAACATTTCGATGATAAAATTGAATATATATATTTGATGATTGCTTGCAGATACAGAATTACATTTTCCGTAACAGAAAAGAACCCCTAAAAAGCATGTGTCTTTGACTACCCATATTCCGAATGAAAACAAAATCACTTCCTTCAAGAAGATTTTTCACATGTAGGCGGTCCACACCATCTGTTAAAAGTATCAAAACTGACTAATTGCCTCCGAGTAAGTCGGCGTTGAAAGACACTTGTTGGTCTTTTATTTCATTTATTCCCTACCAGTCAGTGGACAAGTGCGTTCGTGCTCTTAATCGAATGAAAACAATTAAAAATTTCAATTCGCCAATTAAAAGTGGAATTAATAAAGTTGGAATTTCCGTCGACTTCAGCTGCGATATGGAATTTCTGCAGTTTTCTAGTCAAATGAGTGAACACAATTTCAGAAATGTGCAACAAGGCAAGAGGAAAAAATCTTGTAATTTTGTGGAGAGTTCCGAGGATTTTTTGGCTCCAGTCAGACAAAGAAGTCAAGCAAATGCAAGGGAGAGAGATAGAACACACAGGTATTTCAATCTTCAATTTGGATATAAAAGCACACCCATTATGATATATATATATACGCAGTGTGTCGCTAATACACTATGTTTTCGCTGTTTTACTATTTTAATTTGTTCAAAACCATATTCAGGTTGATACGGCTCATTCATTGTTGATACACTCAAACTGCAATCAAAAACGTTTTATTACTAATTCACAAATCAGAGTCGGATATTTTGATTCGCGTTGGAGGTATCGGAAATTCCGATAATCGGAATGATGTATTGGAAAAAAAATGTTCAGAACATTAATTCAACCCATATATTAAGTTTGATGATAAAATTCGCATTTTTATTTTATCATTAGGTATGATTATTTTTAACAATACTCCGTTCAAATCAGAATTTCGATGTCAGTGGTCGCCTGGACTTGCGAACACAAAACATTTTGAACGGTGTGTTTTTCTCGAAACAAAAGTCTGAGTCTGGTGGAGATGGTGTATCAAATAAAAAATTATCTTTCAATTAAAAATAAAATTCCAAACAGTTCTTTCCTAATTTTTTTCTGATAACTGACTCTGTAAATAGATTCATTACAAGCAACATTTGAAGTCCACATTTCGGTTGACTATCTCGACAAGTGTGCCTCATCAACCGGTATATCTGGAATGAATTTTTATTAAAATAGAAGAAATGTGGTGAGGTCTTTATCTTAAATACGGCACAATAAATAAGACTACATTTATATTGACGGGTACCTATTTAGATTTGAGGAGAGAAAACATCTTGGTAATATTTGCAGATATTATCATGATCATGAAAAATATCATCAAATTTGCTAAAAAAAAACGGACTTCCGGAGCTGTACCTCTATTATTTATAATTTTTACACAGCCCTGAAACTAGAGCCAAAAACGGGTAGTCCGGCTTTCGCCCGCGGTAAGACAATCCACACAGCAACAAATTTTTTTCCACTTCGTGAAGTTATTCTCAATAGGCTAATGAATAGATCGAGGTTTTTCATAAAAAATTAATAATTAACAAATGCATAATTAATGGAAAAAATGGGCCGAATATTTTTCAACCGCGGACTGTTGTTCACTGATGTATTCTGAAACTATATGAATTTTTTCATTCCTTAATTTTTATATTTAATGTTCAAATAATTTTTTGTTGCTGTCTGATTGAAGCACCGCGAGCGAAAGCCAGTCTACCCGTTTTTGGCTCTAATTTCACAGCTCCGGGATTCCGAACTTTTTTTTAACAAATTCGATGATATTTCTGGATATTTTTCAAAATTAAAAATTTTGAATATTTTTCAAGATATTCAAAATGAACAAACCTTTTTTTTTCTGATTTGTTTATAACTTTCCTTGAACTTTCTACGTGACAATACGAATCGAATGACACCTTAATATATAGTCTCCATTTTCGGAGATTATATAAAAAATTTCATATATAAAAAAAATGGTACACGTAAACATGACTAATTTTGATTTGTAATAACACAATACCATGAACATTGTATTGGTCGTAAAATCTTTTAGATTGAAATAACAATTCTGATTGTGATAATAATGTGACGAGAAATCACAAAAAATATGGATATCGCATGCAAAATATTGTAATTCTGTTTTCCCATAGGTACCAAATTGTTCCACTCCCTTCTTACTCACTTGTCATTAAAAAAAATACTTGATCAGTGAAAACCAGGGAGTAGCGTTGATACGATAAAAGTAAAAGTAGGCGTTGCGTTGCAAATTATTACATATTATTCAGTTTACCATTGTCTCATCTTTACGCATTTTGATTCGTCAATCGCTCTTCTACTCATCTATTACTTTCGCCTTTATACCTTTAAAAGTGTACCATTATATTAATATTATCAATAGCCGCAGATCGCTATTAATTTATCGCATGTATCTTTTGAAAAAATAATTGACTTCCGAAATAACTCATTCAAGTTCGTTAAATCTCAGAATTGACAAAGCAAAGACATGTATGTTACTTTCTTAAAATCACTACACAAAGTTCTGTAATATGTTCATAATTGTCATATTTCATTTTTGATTCATTTTTCAATTTTGTCTTGATACCTCTTTGAGGTATTACAGTAAGAGCCTGAGCCGCTGTTATCAGAATATTTTGACAAAAGATAATGTTTCAAAGGTGAGGGATTTGGCGCAGGTGGTTGTGTGCCCGGCATGTGCTTGAGAGGAGAAATGGTGCAGAAATGATTTCCTTGAGAATTTATCTGTCGTGATGGAGAATGACTGTCACGTTTCAGATTCAAAGGGTTCGCGAATAACTCAGCTATTCCCGAGGTGTTGCGTAGGAAGTTTATAACAGCATATTTGCTGGAGGTCTTCAGTCGAAGTCAATGGCGTTTGATATCAAAATAACATAAATTTTCTTACGATCAAATCAATGCTTTATACTCAAATTCAATGTTAATTTGTTATTACCAGTGTTTTCTTACTATTTTGTCTTTTTTATTTTTTTATCTCTTATTTTTCGCATTTGTCCACTCCAAATCTCTTGTTATAAGATGTATGTCTTGAATAACAATAAACAATTGAATTGAAAGTATGTTAGTTTTATGAATAACGATATTAACGTCACAAACATGATATACCACTGACATCGCAATAGTTACATTCCAATATATACAGCGTAGTGATGTAACAAAAGTAATATCAAATTGTAACCTAATTGTTACATCACAGGAATGTCATTTCATAGACGTCTTGGTTGTGCCCCATAACATAATCTAAAAAATATCATTGCTAGAACATTCAAAACAAAAAGTGTGCCTAGCATACACGTTGAAGAATAATGAAAAAATAATATAGTCAACATATTTCCCAAGCAATATTCTTGGAATATCCTAAAATTTTTCCACTAAGAACACACCTTGAGGAAGTTCATGATCAACATACCTTTTTCAGTATGTAACTGCATTTCATTCAAAATCGTCTATTTAAGACTGAGACTAGACAGATCGATAGTACATTTGCCTTACCTCCGTGGAAACATTCAACGAATATTATAGCAGTGACAATTTATCGTCCATAAGGTCTGGGGTAGCCTGATAATAAGATTGTTGGGCGTTAACGCACTTTATTGTCGATTCCGTACAGAATTTTCGAAATATCAAATTCAACAATGTTGAATTTCTTTTGATTTAAGTTAAGTAATTACTGTTTCAGCGTGAACACAGCTTTTTCCACCCTCCGGACCTTGATACCAACTGAACCAAAAGATCGGAAATTGAGTAAAATAGAGACTCTCCGACTAGCTTCCAGTTACATCTCACATTTGGGAACACAACTCATAGCAGGTAGGTAGGTGATTCCAGTTCATTCAACAATCCCTATATAGTGCTCGCTAGTTGAAATCATTGTGAGCGATCGATGAATAATTGAAAAATATTCCTGAATATTCATCTGCGTAACTGCCAGCTCAGATATTTTGTCAATTTTTTAATTGAAATGATAATAAACAGGTCGTTACAGAACATAACAATTTTCTTATGAGTATATTATGTACAAAACACTGCTGTTTGAATATTATGCGAGAAGGTGGATAAGAATTGAAATCTTTCAATATTTTTTTCTTCAGTTCAGTCTGAATCGACAGAAAATACGAAACGTAATTGACAAAACAGTCAATCAATTTTGCATTTTTGTAATATTGCAGTAACGTATCGCGGCAAGTAGGCACACCAATTTGACCTATGAACAGGTTGTCTGTTCGGCGAAGGATTTCTCCTTGGCAAGGTTTTCTTTTCAGTTGATATTGGTTCTCCTTCGTCTTGAATATCATTGTTCACATCCTATTATACCCAATCCATGTGAATTTGATGGGCCCTCCCAAACCTCAGCAGGTTGATCGTCTCCAATGCCTCTTTTCATATTTGAATGCTGATGTTTAGGTTCAAATTGTCATTCTCCTTTGCAAGGTTTCTGATACCTATGCGTGTGCTCATTTGGTCGCAATAGTTTTGGTGTAATATTCCATTAATATTCACAACATATGGAAGAGTTACAGTTCGTTTGACAATTTATCTTGGTAGTGAGCCTTCTTTCAATGGATTGATTAGCCAAACCTCATATCCGTCTGTTTCATTGCAGTCGAATCATGATGTTTCTGAAAGAATTGTTTGTACTGAATATTTCTCACTGCAAAAACTTCTAAACTCGTTGGAGGTGAGTTGTGGTCCGTTATCTGTTACAATGAACTTTGACAAGCCCAAACAAACAAGACGTAATGTCTCATTGGAGAAACTTCCGACCAACGAATATATGAATCGATGAGAATCATCCACATTTTTTCTACGAATGGCCAAAATCCAAATAGGGCCTAGACCAGGCCTTCGATGATATACCCCATCTTTGCACAAACTCAGATACTTTTCCAGTTGCACACTGGTAGTGTAAACAGGACAAAAAAAAACACCTACCAGGGGTGAATTTCAACACAGTGAACACATATATACTAGGTGTTTTTTTATTTCAGAATACTTTACATACGTTATTAGCTCTGTGCCAAGATGGATTAGCTAAGCTGTAAATTTCGATTATTTTGTTTGTATTGTTGACAGAAACTACATTTTTCAGTTTCTAGAACAATGTCGATATCGATATTTGGCCAATATACATGATGTTTTTCCAGTGACTGCATTGCGGTTATCCCTGCAATGTCGTGCAACATAGCCAATATTTCTGGTTTGATGACAAGGGATATACAAATCTTCCTTTCCACAACAATATATACGTTTTCCTCAAGAGAAAGTCAAGTTATTTTCTCGTAGGAGGGAATAACTTCCTTTGATAAATACTTCTTGTTAGGCCAGTAAGAATGTACATGATGAATAACTTTGGAAAGAATTTCATCTCTTGTAGTCTCCTTCAGTTGATTTTTACCAATCGATAAATTTCGAACCCTCAGATCAAATAAGAACAATTTTCTTCACCAGGATAATAAAGATCATCGAAGTTATAACTCTTTAGGGTAGGGTCATGGTTCATCGCATAAGCGATCAATTGCCAACTTTGGAGTCAAACGATTTTATCAGGTATGTGCTCCCGAGGTTTATTATCAGGCTTCCATATGAATATTTATGAAATTTGGTAACAGCCTAAACTAACACAAGTGCCTCTTCATGAATAGTTGGATACCGCTTTTCAACTGAAGGAACGTAGTGATGCGAAAGCAATAGCTAGAGGTTTCAATATGCTTTTAGAAATTCGGTGAGATAACACCACACCTGCACCCATATATTATTACTTACATTAGTGGTTACGAATGAAGGTTTATCTCAATCGTAATTAATAAGAGTATCATTATATCACTATTTGTTTCGATCGAAAAAAACACTTAAACTTCAGCTGAAGTTGAAGAAAATCAAATGAACATTTGAAGAAGATTGTCTAAATATGTTTCTCGGAGTATAGCATATTCTATTCTAGTATTCTCTCAGCCACCTCAAAAAATAATTTCTGGATCTCTGATAAAACAAATCGAGGAACAGCTGTTTCATTCAGAGCCTGTCACTTCCCAATTTTAGAAAAAGAAATGGATATTGAAAGAAAATACGCACTATTGAGATACCCACTGTATATTCATCCTCTCGAGTGTCACATTCACGACTTCAGCGCCTGCTATTCGGTTTATGGGGCTTTCTCTCAACGAAAGTTAATATGGTTGTTTTGTCATGTACCAATAAGTGTGTGTGGATTGTCATCCACATTGCCACAACAGTAAATCTGAATGATTTTCGTTTCCAGGGCCTGTAGAACAACCTTGTATAAGACTAGCTAAAACGATGGAAGAAGAAAACACAAATTCAAACAGGCACCAAGTCTGTACGTTTTGTATATCAAATAAAAAATCTCCCGTAAGTATTGAAAAAACTAAGACGTTCTCAAAATGAACAGACTAGAGAAATAAGCACTCTGAAAACCTATTGAAGAGCTAGAAAAACCACTAACCCGACTAATTATAACTTAACACAAACAAATTATATTATCACCACGTATATGACCTGAAATCAGTCCCAACGGAATGAAAATAATGGGAGGTTAAAAAGACATTCAAGTAAGATTTGTCAGTTTCTCATTCCTTTGGAAGAAATGGGTTTAGATTTTGGTTCACCCACAACTCTCAAGCTATCAAAACCCGTTTCAAAGAGAATTTTGCACACATAAAATACGGAAGGGTAGAAAAATCCAGTGTCGCCCAAGACGCCCTAGACAATGACTATAAAAATTGGTGAAAACAATCCGAAACTGATCAAGCATGTGCATGACATAAAACTACTCGATGCAGGTGGGAGTCTCGAAATAGCAAAATGTAAAAACAGCATGAATGGTGACAAGGGACCTATCCCTTTCAGCCCGCTTTTTAATTTATTGTTGAGGAAGTAATCAGAATAATCAATACTAACAGATGACGGAACTTGCAGGTAGTGAGTTCATTATCGAGAAATTAATTAGAATAATTAACAGTAACAAACAAAGTTCATATCGGACCAAGAAACTTTAGGTATATAAACAACTAACCCTAGCTTTAGATTCATTATCAATTCTCTTCTCTTGAAGATGCTAACCTTGTTCGCGAAACGCGCGTCGAGTGCAAAAATATCATTTTGGTGTTAGGGTAATTGATCTCTAGGAAAAGTTACAAGAAACGTACCTACATGAAAAAAGAGAAAATGATATTCCAAAAAGCAGAGTTAGCTAGAGTTCACACCCAACAGAGGATAAAATTCTTCTCAAGACTTTCGATTGTAATTTTCATTATATTCAAGAAAAAAGATATCGAATTTATTATATCCAATACAATTATAAATTTATTTTCAGAGAACAATATTGACTGAAGACTTCGAATGCACAAATTATGAGGGACAGATTTTACTGACAACAGCCACATCTTTGAATATCAACACAAATATGATGACCACAGACGATATGCAGAATATGTATTTCTGATGGAGGCTCGCTTTGAACAGTATCGAAAATTTGACGAATAGAATGATATTCAACAGGTTCATCGATTTCCAGAAGCCTTCCTGCTTAATTAATATTTGTTCGGGTTATCCAATGATTTTGTACTTAAATTAGGTACTAGATATCGTAGGTATATTTTGACACAGAATCGATTGAATTTGAAATGTTAGTTGTCTTCAATTCGTATCTAAAGACAAACTGATGACGGAGTATCGAAAAAAGTATCGAAAGTTATTTATAATGAAACTGACACTTTTTTCCTAATGTGCATACAGCCTAAATTTTGGAGCTGAGTTTGAATATTGATAATATTATCTGTTGGGTATATACGTTTTTCAGTTCCGAACACTTTCGAAGAAACCACGATCATGTGACTGCAATAGTCTTCGCAATAGTTTCATTAATGTTTCAGTTTCAAGTATTTTTGTATTTTGAATCGAAATCATATAAGTTTTTTAATATACATATTATCATAAGTGAAATAATTGGCTTGTTAAAAAGTATTCAGAAAATTTTTGAATTGTCAAATAGCGATAAAATGGACATTTAGTTGTCAGTTTCATAAAAAATTATATGTCAGATATACTTGATTCACTGTCTTGCTTGCTGTTGCAGCATTACTCATTAAGTTCTACATAGAAATATCAGAAGATTTTGAATTACAGTTCATACCGGGGGTGGCAACAGTGCCCAACAGTACTTTATGACGTTAGAAATTTGACATTTGAAATAAAACTGCAGATCATTGGCACCAATATTTTCAACAATAAAACAATTGCACATCAATGTTATGGATTGGAGTTCCTACTATCAATTTAATGATCCAGATACCGCTGCAAACTTCCTATCTGAAATAATATCTACTAATTTTGAAAATTGTACCATCTACAAAAAAATAGCATCCACCGAAATGAAAAGAAAGCATTACAAATGGGATAGTAAGATCAATAAATAACAAAAATAAATTATCTCGTTTAGTGAAAGCAAACATACACAATTTTGAATTGAAAATAGAATATAACAGACACAAAAAAGAAATTGAAAAAATTATCGAAATTAGAAAAGCAGAATAGCATAAGAATATCATACTTGATAATAAGACCAACAAATTAGACTTATGGAAGGCAATCAATAAACTCCAGTTGAAACCCTCAGAGAGTACATTTATATCTATGATAAAGAGTAATTGCGATGAAATAAAAACAAATCCGCTGGATATTGCTAATGAATTCAACAAAAATTTTATAAACATGGGGAAAACATTACTGTAGATAAAAATTACAAAACACCAAAAAACCACTTATCACAATCTTTTTACCTTAGCCATACACATAATTTTGAGATCGTAGAAGTGATTATGAGTCTCAAAAATAAGAAGGCTCCTGGTTCTGACGGAATTAAGGCAGAAACTCTCAAGGAAATTGCGAACTTCATTGCGGAGCCGATATTCAAGACCTCAGTAGTGAAACCGGTTTTTAAAAAGGGTGATGATTGACAATATCAAATTATCGACCGATATCCCTCATAACAAATTTCTCAAAGATATTCGAAAAAAATCATAAAACGCAGACTTTTATCATACTTGAAAAAACACGAAATAATATCTAAAAAACAATATGGATTCCAGGAAGGAATCTCAACCGAAGACCCGATAGCTCATTTGACAAGCAAAATTTATCAGAAGGTAAACGATCGAAAGCCTTCTCTAGCTATATTCTTAGATTTATCCAAGGCTTTTGATACTGTTAATTTCGCCCTGCTTGTCGAATGCTTAAAAGACATCGGAATACGGGGATTACCACTATCACTATTCGAGAGTTATCTTACAAATAGAACACAAGTTGTCAACATAAATGGAATTCAAAGTGCCAATGAAACTATGAAATGTGAAATATCACAGGGAACGGTCTTGGGTCCCTTGCTTTTCATTCTCTATGTTAATAATCTATTCCTGGTGGAATCTACCGCTAATCTATTGCCAATTTCGCTGATGATACAGTAGTTTTTTACAGCGATGATGATTGGTACAGCCTCAAAAACAAAGTGGAAAATGATTTTTGAAAAATTGCGAAATGGTTCAAAAATAATCTACTCACTATCAATATCGCAAAAACCTATTATATACCTTTCATTTCGTATAGTGCTAACCTACCATCATTTGATAATTTAGAAATGATTGTTGATAATGAGACCACAACTATAAATAAAACAAAAAGCATAAAGTATCTAGGTGTATATATAGATTTAAAATAGAATATCCATATAGAATAAGTCTTGAAAAAACTGAGATCACTAATTTATCTCTTTTATAAAACTGGAACCTTCTAAGACATGAAAGAACATAAAACTTTATAAGTCACAAGTTTTACCGCATTTGTCATATGGCATTAGCAGTTGGGGTGGAGTCCTGAAAACGCATATTTCGCAATTAGAAAACGCCCAGAAACGATTCTTCAAGATAATTCTACATAAACCCCAAAGATACTCCACAGAAAAACTGTATATAATTTTTATAATGCTGCATCCTTTCTATTTAAAAATAGACATAATCTTGTTCTTTCACAAACCACCAGTTATGGCATCAGGAACAAAGACCCATATTCAGTGCCATACATGAAAAAACTGGTGGTCAAAGAAGCCTAAATTATCTGGGTCCAAAGATAATGAATACATTACCGCAAGAATTTATGAATATTCAAACTAAAACTATGTTCAAAAAATTGGTAAGGAATTATGTTCATGAAAACAAGACTTCAATAAGTAAACTCGTTGACATGAAAAATTGTTGAGGTAGGAAAAAAAAAGGTGGAGAATTTGCGTATGGATGTATGTGTGTGTGTTTGTATAGATGTGCGAGTATATGTGTGGGTGTGTTTGTATAGTATATGCATGCATGACTATTTTTAGGCTTATCTATATCATAATCAACATTATATCTTTCATGAATGTCTGTTTTTGATTATGAGCTATTGTATATTTTAAAATGCTATTTTCCATTTGTTTTTATTGTGAATGATGATATGTATTTTTATTCTTCGCACACAGTTTCGAGTACTCTTTCAGGAGAGTCCTCCATACTCGCGAATAAACGTTATTATTATTTTTATATTATTATTATCACTTCCGGTTTGACCAGAATTCGGTCCGACTCGAAAATCGTGAATGAAGCTGTTTTCCTAAGCAATTCGATAGATGAAATTCTCTTCTCAGAGATAAACAGGTATCAGTTGAAGTGAGAAACAAAAAATTTTTTTTTTAAATTTCTAACGAAAACTTTCTTAATTTTAATTTTTGGACATTTCAGCTATTTTCTGACATTCTATTTTTAATGTCAATTTTCTTGAAAGTAAGCGGGCAAGCAACAGACTATCAAACTATCAAAAGGAGTAGGTATCTACATCAAAAGGAAGGTATATACAAGAAACCCCGAAGACTGATGTTCTTATACAATGATCTATTGTCACCAGGAATATCTCAGACTCAGCACTATGCTCAACTCATCAGTGTTAGTTCAAAGGGTGCGTCTACCGAAGAGTTGTTTTTATAAATTTGATATCAACAACTTCCTTAAGTGAAGCGTTGAATCATTTGCACTTGACTTTAATCTAATGACCAATGTAGGTATAACGCTTGCTATCTCATCAATTATTTTCCTCAATTAGTCATAACTGCCTGCTGTATTTATGGAGTTCTGAAAATATAGTTCTTTATATTATGTTACATTTGTTGTGTAATTTCGTTCACAATCAGCTGAGATACATATAATCGATAAGAATCATTAGTTGAAAATATGATACCTAGGGGTAACTTAAACAAAAAGGTACTTTTGAAATTCATACTTTATTTTCGATACAACCAGCATTCCATATAATTTTTTTCAAAAACAGTTTAGGTATCAACTCATCTCTTTCCACGACATAAAAATCGTCTTGGTAATCAATGCCTTCAGAGATCCCATCTAAATATATGTTAACCTCTTCAAAGAACAACTTTGAATATTCCTCACTACAGAGAAACATGCGAATATTTTCCAGTGACATAAATTCTTTTAGAGCGCAAAAAATGTTCGAATAACTCTTTTCCATGAATGAGCTGATGAAATAATATGTTTCTAAATGGGTGGTTTCGAATTGGGATAAATAGAAAATCATTTTGCACAGTTCAAAACGAAACTTTCCAGGTGAATTTTTAATACAGTGACTTAAAGTACTGACGATGTCATTATCAGTGTCTTCGTTAATTCCCATTGAGTTTCTGAAACGTTCTTGGACCAGATGGTAGAAGTTGTCCAGCATCTTAGGTGATGTTTCAGCAAGAGAAAAATATAAAATGTATATCATGGTTTTGTACAAAGACATGGAATTCGAAGGAACTTCGATGAATGGTAAATCACCAGTGTCACTATATTTTATAAAAAGAATTAAGACTTTGAAATAACAAGTATGTAGGTACAAATTGGAATCATCCATTTCAATAGAGTATCTGAATAATATTCGCACGATATTTTGTATATCTTTTTTAGAGAATTCGTTATTTTCGAATTTACGAACCAAAATTGACAATATTTTGATATGTATGAAGCTAGGATGATTATTCGACCTAATTTTACTCAAAGTATTGAACATGTCAGGAGGTTCTGTAGTCGATATTAGGAAAGGAACATTATTATTTAGCCATATTCTATTTTCTGAATAAGTCAATTTTTAAATAAAATGATAATAAACAGTTCGTTACAGAACATAACAATTTTCTTATGGTATATCATGTACAAAACACTGCTGTTTGAATATTATGCGAGAAGGTGGATAAGAATTGAAATTCTTCAGTATTTTTTCTTCAATTCAGTCTGAATTGACAGAAAATACGAAACGTAATTGACAAAACAGTCAATCAATTTTGCATTTTTTTAATATTGCAGTAACGTATCGCGGCAAGTAGGTACACCAATTTGACCTATGAACAGGTTGTCTGTTCGGCGAAGGATTTCTCCTTGGCAAAGTGTTCTCTTCAGTTGATATCGGTTCTCCTTCGTCTTGAATATCATTGTTCACATCCTATTTTACCAAATCAAAAACTTCTATTGGAGGTGAGTTGTGGTCCGTTATCTGTTACAATGAACTTTGACAAGCCAAAACAAACAAGACGTAATGTCTCTCATTGGTGAAACTTCCGACCAACGAATATATGAATCAATGAGAATCATCCACATTTTTCAACGAATGGCCAGGCAAAATCTAAATACAGCCTAGACCAGTCCTTCGATGATATACCCTTTGCACAAACTCAGATACTTTTCCAGTTGCACACTGGCAGTGTAGAACAGGACAAAAGAAAAAACACCTACCAGGGATAAATTTCAACACAGTGAACACATATATGCTAGGTGTTTTTTTATTTCAGTATACTTCACATACGTTATTAGCTCTGTGCCAAGATGGATTAGCTAAGGTGTAAATTTCGATTATTTTGTTTGTATTGTTGACAGAAACTACATTTTCGTTTCTAGAACAATGTCGATATCGATATTTGGCCAATATACATGATGTTTTTCCAGTGACTGCATTGCGGTTATCCCTGCAATGTCGTGCAACATAGCCAATATTTCTGGTTTGATGACAAGGGATATACAAATCTTCCTTTCCACAACAATATATACGTTTTCCTCAAGAGAAAGTCAAGTTATTTTCTCGTAGGAGGGAATAACTTCCTTTGATAAATACTTCTTGTTAGGCCAGTAAGAATGTACATGATGAATAACTTTGGAAAGAATTTCATCTCTTGTAGTCTCCTTCAGTTGATTTTTACCAATCGATAAATTTCGAACCCTCAGATCAAATAAGAACAATTTTCTTCACCAGGATAATAAAGATCATCGAAGTTATAACTCTTTAGGGTAGGGTCATGGTTCATCGCATAAGCGATCAATTGCCAACTTTGGAGTCAAACGATTTTATCAGGTATGTGCTCCCGAGGTTTATTATCAGGCTTCCATATGAATATTTATGAAATTTGGTAACAGCCTAAACTAACACAAGTGCCTCTTCATGAATAGTTGGATACCGCTTTTCAACTGAAGGAACGTAGTGATGCGAAAGCAATAGCTAGAGGTTTCAATATGCTTTTAGAAATTCGGTGAGATAACACCACACCTGCACCCATATATTATTACTTACATTAGTGGTTACTAATGAAGGTTTATCTCAATCGTAATTAATAAGAGTATCATTATATCACTATTTGTTTCGATCGAAAAAAACACTTAAACTTCAGCTGAAGTTGAAGAAAATCAAATGAACATTTGAAGAAGATTGTCTAAATATGTTTCTCGGAGTATAGCATATTCTATTCTAGTATTCTCTCAGCCACCTCAAAAAATAATTTCTGGATCTCTGATAAAACAAATCGAGGAACAGCTGTTTCATTCAGAGCCTGTCACTTCCCAATTTTAGAAAAAGAAATGGATATTGAAAGAAAATACGCACTATTGAGATACCCACTGTATATTCATCCTCTCGAGTGTCACATTCACGACTTCAGCGCCTGCTATTCGGTTTATGGGGCTTTCTCTCAACGAAAGTTAATATGGTTGTTTTGTCATGTACCAATAAGTGTGTGTGGATTGTCATCCACATTGCCACAACAGTAAATCTGAATGATTTTCGTTTCCAGGGCCTGTAGAACAACCTTGTATAAGACTAGCTAAAACGATGGAAGAAGAAAACACAAATTCAAACAGGCACCAAGTCTGTACGTTTTGTATATCAAATAAAAAATCTCCCGTAAGTATTGAAAAAACTAAGACGTTCTCAAAATGAACAGACTAGAGAAATAAGCACTCTGAAAACCTATTGAAGAGCTAGAAAAACCACTAACCCGACTAATTATAACTTAACACAAACAAATTATATTATCACCACGTATATGACCTGAAATCAGTCCCAACGGAATGAAAATAATGGGAGGTTAAAAAGACATTCAAGTAAGATTTGTCAGTTTCTCATTCCTTTGGAAGAAATGGGTTTAGATTTTGGTTCACCCACAACTCTCAAGCTATCAAAACCCGTTTCAAAGAGAATTTTGCACACATAAAATACGGAAGGGTAGAAAAATCCAGTGTCGCCCAAGACGCCCTAGACAATGACTATAAAAATTGGTGAAAACAATCCGAAACTGATCAAGCATGTGCATGACATAAAACTACTCGATGCAGGTGGGAGTCTCGAAATAGCAAAATGTAAAAACAGCATGAATGGTGACAAGGGACCTATCCCTTTCAGCCCGCTTTTCAATTTATTGTTGAGGAAGTAATCAGAATAATCAATACTAACAGATGACGGAACTTGCAGGTAGTGAGTTCATTATCGAGAAATTAATTAGAATAATTAACAGTAACAAACAAAGTTCATATCGGACCAAGAAACTTTAGGTATATAAACAACTAACCCTAGCTTTAGATTCATTATCAATTCTCTTCTCTTGAAGATGCTAACCTTGTTCGCGAAACGCGCGTCGAGTGCAAAAATATCATTTTGGTGTTAGGGTAATTGATCTCTAGGAAAAGTTACAAGAAACGTACCTACATGAAAAAAGAGAAAATGATATTCCAAAAAGCAGAGTTAGCTAGAGTTCACACCCAACAGAGGATAAAATTCTTCTCAAGACTTTCGATTGTAATTTTCATTATATTCAAGAAAAAAGATATCGAATTTATTATATCCAATACAATTATAAATTTATTTTCAGAGAACAATATTGACTGAAGACTTCGAATGCACAAATTATGAGGGACAGATTTTACTGACAACAGCCACATCTTTGAATATCAACACAAATATGATGACCACAGACGATATGCAGAATATGTATTTCTGATGGAGGCTCGCTTTGAACAGTATCGAAAATTTGACGAATAGAATGATATTCAACAGGTTCATCGATTTCCAGAAGCCTTCCTGCTTAATTAATATTTGTTCGGGTTATCCAATGATTTTGTACTTAAATTAGGTACTAGATATCGTAGGTATATTTTGACACAGAATCGATTGAATTTGAAATGTTAGTTGTCTTCAATTCGTATCTAAAGACAAACTGATGACGGAGTATCGAAAAAAGTATCGAAAGTTATTTATAATGAAACTGACACTTTTTTCCTAATGTGCATACAGCCTAAATTTTGGAGCTGAGTTTGAATATTGATAATATTATCTGTTGGGTATATACGTTTTTCAGTTCCGAACACTTTCGAAGAAACCACGATCATGTGACTGCAATAGTCTTCGCAATAGTTTCATTAATGTTTCAGTTTCAAGTATTTTTGTATTTTGAATCGAAATCATATAAGTTTTTTAATATACATATTATCATAAGTGAAATAATTGGCTTGTTAAAAAGTATTCAGAAAATTTTTGAATTGTCAAATAGCGATAAAATGGACATTTAGTTGTCAGTTTCATAAAAAATTATATGTCAGATATACTTGATTCACTGTCTTGCTTGCTGTTGCAGCATTACTCATTAAGTTCTACATAGAAATATCAGAAGATTTTGAATTACAGTTCATACCGGGGGTGGCAACAGTGCCCAACAGTACTTTATGACGTTAGAAATTTGACATTTGAAATAAAACTGCAGATCATTGGCACCAATATTTTCAACAATAAAACAATTGCACATCAATGTTATGGATTGGAGTTCCTACTATCAATTTAATGATCCAGATACCGCTGCAAACTTCCTATCTGAAATAATATCTACTAATTTTGAAAATTGTACCATCTACAAAAAAAATAGCATCCACCGAAATGAAAAGAAAGCATTACAAATGGGATAGTAAGATCAATAAATAACAAAAATAAATTATCTCGTTTAGTGAAAGCAAACATACACAATTTTGAATTGAAAATAGAATATAACAGACACAAAAAAGAAATTGAAAAAATTATCGAAATTAGAAAAGCAGAATAGCATAAAAATATCATACTTGATAATAAGACCAACAAATTAGACTTATGGAAGGCAATCAATAAACTCCAGTTGAAACCCTCAGAGAGTACATTTATATCTATGATAAAGAGTAATTGCGATGAAATAAAAACAAATCCGCTGGATATTGCTAATGAATTCAACAAAAATTTTATAAACATGGGGAAAACATTGGCGGAAAACATTACTGTAGATAAAAATTACAAAACACCAAAAAACCACTTATCACAATCTTTTTACCTTAGCCATACACATAATTTTGAGATCGTAGAAGTGATTATGAGTCTCAAAAATAAGAAGGCTCCTGGTTCTGACGGAATTAAGGCAGAAACTCTCAAGGAAATTGCGAACTTCATTGCGGAGCCGATATTCAAGACCTCAGTAGTGAAACCGGTTTTTAAAAAGGGTGATGATTGACAATATCAAATTATCGACCGATATCCCTCATAACAAATTTCTCAAAGATATTCGAAAAAAATCATAAAACGCAGACTTTTATCATACTTGAAAAAACACGAAATAATATCTAAAAAACAATATGGATTCCAGGAAGGAATCTCAACCGAAGACCCGATAGCTCATTTGACAAGCAAAATTTATCAGAAGGTAAACGATCGAAAGCCTTCTCTAGCTATATTCTTAGATTTATCCAAGGCTTTTGATACTGTTAATTTCGCCCTGCTTGTCGAATGCTTAAAAGACATCGGAATACGGGGATTACCACTATCACTATTCGAGAGTTATCTTACAAATAGAACACAAGTTGTCAACATAAATGGAATTCAAAGTGCCAATGAAACTATGAAATGTGAAATATCACAGGGAACGGTCTTGGGTCCCTTGCTTTTCATTCTCTATGTTAATAATCTATTCCTGGTGGAATCTACCGCTAATCTATTGCCAATTTCGCTGATGATACAGTAGTTTTTTACAGCGATGATGATTGTTACAGCCTCAAAAACAAAGTGGAAAATGATTTTTGAAAAATTGCGAAATGGTTCAAAAATAATCTACTCACTATCAATATCGCAAAAACCTATTATATACCTTTCATTTCGTATAGTGCTAACCTACCATCATTTGATAATTTAGAAATGATTGTTGATAATGAGACCACAACTATAAATAAAACAAAAAGCATAAAGTATCTAGGTGTATATATAGATTTAAAATAGGATATCCATATAGAATAAGTCTTGAAAAAACTGAGATCACTAATTTATCTCTTTTATAAAACTGGAACCTTCTAAGACATGAAAGAACATAAAACTTTATAAGTCACAAGTTTTACCGCATTTGTCATATGGCATTAGCAGTTGGGGTGGAGTCCTGAAAACGCATATTTCGCAATTAGAAAACGCCCAGAAACGATTCTTCAAGATAATTCTACATAAACCCCAAATATACTCCACAGAAAAATTGTATATAATTTTTATAATGCTGCATCCTTTCTATTTAAAAATAGACATAATCTTGTTCTTTCACAAACCACCAGTTATGGCATCAGGAACAAAGACCCATATTCAGTGCCATACATGAAAAAACTGGTGGTCAAAGAAGCCTAAATTATCTGGGTCCAAAGATAATGAATACATTACCGCAAGAATTTATGAATATTCAAACTAAAACTATGTTCAAAAAATTGGTAAGGAATTATGTTCATGAAAACAAGACTTCAATAAGTAAACTCGTTGACATGAAAAATTGTTGAGGTAGGAAAAAAAAAGGTGGAGAATTTGCGTATGGATGTATGTGTGTGTGTTTGTATAGATGTGCGAGTATTTGTGTGGGTGTGTTTGTATAGTATATGCATGCATGACTATTTTTAGGCTTATCTATATCATAATCAACATTATATCTTTCATGAATGTCTGTTTTTGATTATGAGCTATTGTATATTTTAAAATGCTATTTTCCATTTGTTTTTATTGTGAATGATGATATGTATTTTTATTCTTCGCACACAGTTTCGAGTACTCTTTCAGGAGAGTCCTCCATACTCGCGAATAAACGTTATTATTATTTTTATATTATTATTATCACTTCCGGTTTGACCAGAATTCGGTCCGACTCGAAAATCGTGAATGAAGCTGTTTTCCTAAGCAGTTCGATAGATGAAATTCTCTTCTCAGAGATAAACAGGTATCAGTTGAAGTGAGAAACAAAAAATTTTTTTTTTAAATTTCTAACGAAAACTTTCTTAATTTTAATTTTTGGACATTTCAGCTATTTTCTGACATTCTATTTTTAATGTCAATTTTCTTGAAAGTAAGCGGGCAAGCAACAGACTATCAAACTATCAAAAGGAGTAGGTATCTACATCAAAAGGAAGGTATATACAAGAAACCCCGAAGACTGATGTTCTTATACAATGATCTATTGTCACCAGGAATATCTCAGACTCAGCACTATGCTCAACTCATCAGTGTTAGTTCAAAGGATGCGTCTACCGAAGAGTTGTTTTTATAATATTGATATCAACAACTTCCTTAAGTGAAGCGTTGAATCATTTGCACTTGACTTTAATCTAATGACCAATGTAGGTATAACGCTTGCTATCTCATCAATTATTTTCCTCAATTAGTCATAACTGCCTGCTGTATTTATGGAGTTCTGAAAATATAGTTCTTTATATTATGTTACATTTGTTGTGTAATTTCGTTCACAATCAGCTGAGATACATATAATCGATAAGAATCATTAGTTGAAAATATGATACCTAGGGGTAACTTAAACAAAAAGGTACTTTTGAAATTCATACTTTATTTTCGATACAACCAGCATTCCATATAATTTTTTTCAAAAACAGTTTAGGTATCAACTCATCTCTTTCCACGACATAAAAATCGTCTTGGTAATCAATGCCTTCAGAGATCCCATCTAAATATATGTTAACCTCTTCAAAGAACAACTTTGAATATTCCTCACTACAGAGAAACATGCGAATATTTTCCAGTGACATAAATTCTTTTAGAGCGCATAAAATGTTCGAATAACTCTTTTCCATGAATGAGCTGATGAAATAATATGTTTCTAAATGGGTGGTTTCGAATTGGGATAAATAGAAAATCATTTTGCACAGTTCAAAACGAAACTTTCCAGGTGAATTTTTAATACAGTGACTTAAAGTACTGACGATGTCATTATCAGTGTCTTCGTTAATTCCCATTGAGTTTCTGAAACGTTCTTGGACCAGATGGTAGAAGTTGTCCAGCATCTTAGGTGATGTTTCAGCAAGAGAAAAATATAAAATGTATATCATGGTTTTGTACAAAGACATGGAATTCGAAGGAACTTCGATGAATGGTAAATCACCAGTGTCACTATATTTTATAAAAAGAATTAAGACTTTGAAATAACAAGTATGTAGGTACAAATTGGAATCATCCATTTCAATAGAGTATCTGAATAATATTCGCACGATATTTTGTATATCTTTTTTAGAGAATTCGTTATTTTCGAATTTACGAACCAAAATTGACAATATTTTGATATGTATGAAGCTAGGATGATTATTCGACCTAATTTTACTCAAAGTATTGAACATGTCAGGAGGTTCTGTAGTCGATATTAGGAAAGGAACATTATTATTTAGCCATATTCTATTTTCTGAATAAGTGTTCTTCACAAGACAGTCCAAAATTTCGTTTCTAGATCTAACTTTGAGTAACAGAAAGTCATGAAGTTTAGTGCCAAATGACCGTAAATAAATTAATAAATTATTCAATGTACATTGAATTTTCACCATCCCTTTTGGTTTAGCATAATGATCAAAGGAATTTTCGTACTTTTCATATAACTCTTGAAGAAGAAAAATACAGTTTGCAAAAATATTTTTTTTCATCGTTGTATAATTGACCATAAGATACTTTGCGATATCACTGATTATTGCTGGAATATTTTTTGGGTGACAAAGAGACACATATGAACGAACTGCCAACTTCCCAAAGTGATTCTGATAGTTTTTGATTATATGGACAAACAAAATTTGGAAATAATCTAAAATCTCACGTACACCGTTATCAAAAACTTGTTCTTTTATTTGTGACTCAAGAAAAAAATGAAACACAATGACGGACCTTTCGTCCAAAACATCTGGAGAGAGAATTTTGTAAAAGTAGGTAGCTAAGTTAGGAAATATCAGAAAGAGATCTCCCACGTTTTTAGGTCTGTTGAAGAAGCGCAATGAAACTCCATATATTCTTTCAATAAGAGACTTAGCAAGCTGTAGATTGGCATTCCTGAAAATTAAAAATATATCACGAATTGCTCTAGTTGAAAAACGTATATCAAAAGATTTCTACTATTGTAAACAAGATGGCAGTGTTTAGAAACAAATTATTTTTGTGCGAACAAGTTTTGAGGAACTGTTTTTTGACCTTTTTTCCCCTACCTATATGGCGTCATGGGCACTGAATCAGGTAGAAGTCACTTTTCCTTGCTCAATCTGTACCTATACCAAAAAAATGAATTTTGAATGAAATAGATAGGAATCTTTAGGAAAGTTAAACCCAATAAAGCAAACACAGAGAGTAGTTGGTAGGAATATTTCCCTCATATATAAAATGTTCTATAAGAGCAATGCAATTATCGAAAACTTACAGCGGTAATTGCATTTGTATCAAGTCACCATAACAACACATTTGAAACCGTATCGGTAGACGTCAGCAAACAACACAAATAAATGTCAGATAGACTTCAAAAATAGAAAAACATTTCGCGTTTTGGTGAGTGCTCCATACAATCTATAGGGTAAAGTATAAATGAACAAAAAATAACATTTCCTTGAGAATTTCTTCAATCGTGAAATATTCCAATGAATTACATTCGTGCATAAAAATGACCAGATAATTTTGCATTCAAGCGTGATATCTTATACAAATTGCATTCGGTTATTTTCATATTTTGTTAAAGAGCCCTCGTCCTTAGGACTCGGGCACTTTCACCAAAATATGAAAATAAACTCTTGCAATTTTTAGATATCACGCTTTCTTGCAAAATTATCGGTAATTTTTATGCCCTCGTGCAATTATAACCGAAAATTTCACTGACCACGATAACTCTTCAATTTCTCTTGGTGGTTTCTTGATTAAAAAACCTACTACAATCTGAATGAATCAAGAATTGATGTTGAAAACTTGTAGGGAGCAGAAAGGAATCTGCTCTGAAAAGTTGCTTCGTTGGTGAAAAAAATCCTTCTGAATGAGAACCACATCCTATTACTTATAACCAGTAAGTTGATTAACTCAAAATTGATCATCAAAAAGATAAATAACGAATATATTTATAAGAATTACTAATGTTCGTTAACGTTTCGGAAACTAAATCTGCTTCCACTCTCAACAGTTATCCAAAACTCGTTGTTAACTCTTTTCTTTTCGAAAATCTGTCAAAGATCTGAGATGTGACATTTAGTTTTTCAAGAAGGGTGACTCTTTATTTTTCTCTTCTCTGAATAGAAATTCTCTATAAATGCTATCTATTCGATTGATCCAAAATTCGTGTACTTCATTGAGCAAGAAAAAGTGACTATATTTGATTGACTCTTCCTTCCTGTTAGTGAATGAGTGAAACGCCTATGAATGATATACTAGTACACTTATCTATAAACAATGTTAATTCTCTTGTGCTTGTGCTTTTTTCATAGACGATTTGTATTTCTTTTTTTTTTATTATTCGGATGAGGAAATGAACAACTCCTCAAGGGTAATATATGAATTCACTGGAAACAGTGGATGATCAAACAATACAACACAACAAATCGTTTATATGGCAGAGTTGGACAGAATTGTGAATTCAATTCATTTAAAATGAATTGAATTCAATTTTAGTGGATTGAATTCATTGGTTTCGAGTACTCTTTGAAAAAGTGAATCGTGAGTTGCTGTTTTTCTCAGTGAATTGTGATTTCTGAATATCACATTACCTAAAGCGCAGTTGCTTCTTGCTCTCCAGTCTGCTTGTATTCAGGAATTTCAGGATGTTTACGATTCTTGTCATCTTATTAAAGAAAAGGTATCAATTGTTTTGAAACACTAACGTAAATATTTCACCAGATTCGAAGAACAATATAGGTATACCAATGAAGGTTATCACAGACTGTCATGTGCCTGTGGGACATCGCGGTTCAATTTCTCGCCACGGAACTACCGTGCTGAGATTCACAAATTGGAAGTTAAGGCTTCGTTAATGCATTGCTGGCACTATAATAGTTTCGATTTCTGAGGGTTCACGTTCGTAGGGGGGCGCCAGCTGGTAAACGGAAACACCCATTTCGAAATCCATTTCAAACTCTGGTAAGAAAATCATTTGATGTTTGCTTTGAAATTAGCAAAATGAATCGTGAATTGATTATAGTAACAATTCACGAGCTACCTTTTTTTGCATGAATTGTGGCTTGTGATTTCAATTCACGAAAGTAGTGAATGTGTCCAACTCTGATAGCAGATATATTTCTATCTAGAATTTAGAATACCAACGAAAGAATATTGAAAATCTTTGGAAACAATGTGAAAACTTTACCTGACAGGCCAGCTTGGATTTTTGAAAACTTCCACACAGTGTACAATAAGAGATGGGATGTAATGAAGAGTCTGTTGTTGTAATCTGTTGTCGGAAATAAGCAATTCAATTGTATGTAATGATGAAGATATTGAGAAGTTGGAAGACTGTGTATCAGAAATTAGATTCAACAGATAATCAAATGCCCATTTCAGTAGAGTCTGGAAAAAAATAAAATTCTTTATATTGTTGACAATAAACTCATAACATTTGAAATATAAGTAGAAATCAATAATAGTTGAACTCTAGGTATATTTTGACTATGTTCGAGTTGAAGCCCGATCATACGAGCAGGGCATTCAGTGCATTAGCCGGCTTTTCATTGTCATTGAAAACAACGGAAAGAACTCGTCCCGGGTTTCAAATGAAACGCGATAAGGTTATTGAGAGCGCGCCTGGATCGTTTCGGGCGTCAACTCGAACGCAGTTCTTGAGTAATTATTTGTTTTTACTTTCATGCCAGGGTTTACCTTGTCTGGAGATTTCTGAGAAACACACAAAGCATGTATCACTAGTCTGCTCTCAGGATTCCGCCTCATTTTCAAATCTGAACGTAATGAAGTTTCATACATTGTATGTAGAGTTTCATCCATTAATTTAAACTTCAACAATTTATCTTCTCCATTTTCATTCATTTTGAAACCAAATTGTCGGAGAATTTCGACACTCAGTGAAACTGGTTTTTTCATGTTGCTTTTATTGATAATTTTTCTCAAAATTCGAATTGCAGACATTTTATTCAGAAAGGGCCACAGAGAATGCAGATCATGTGTTATACAAAAGATGACCCGCTGAAAGAATTGAAATCTATGTGAAATGGCTGCAACGATGTTCATATGTGCGGTGGACACTGACAACTCATCCCAGTGTTGCATTTATTCTGTTAGAGATAGATATACCTATTTGTTGAATCTGACGATTCAATCTTCTGACCAATCTTCTGGTCTCGGTAGTGTAGTGGTTAGCATATCTGCCTATCAAGCGGAAGGCCGGGGTTCGAATCCTCGCTGGGCCACCGTGCTGGGTAATCGCACGTTAAAAGGTAAGGCCTCGTTGATCCATTGCTCGCACAAGTTTCGACTTTTGAGGGTTGACGTTCGTCAGCTGGTTAACGGAACGAACAACAACAACAACAAAGAGTTCCTACTGCAGATCAGGTCCAACCACGCATGTTATCATACATTATTTCTTTCCCTATTGTTGTTTGCCAGAAGACCTGTCGAACCTTTCTCTCAGGGATTGCTTCTCAACATGATGCCTAAGTGTTGCATAGCATTAGTTGTGGTTTGGTGTATCGCAAGACCTGGCGGGATTAAAAAACCTGAGGGTTCCATTCTGATGGGATGATCAATAAATATCTCAATTCGTTCAAAACACAACACTGGGACAACTTGATAGTGTCCACAATATATACTTACGGCAACGAACGTTTCGAAAACTTTCCTGGATTTATACGGGGCATTTTCTATAAAATCACTCTCTACTATATATTCAATCAAATGAAGACATTTTTCTATAGATACTTCAAGCTTCTGTACTTCAAAATTATATTTTCTAGCTACCGTTAAAATTTCCAAGCATAAAATACTTGTGAACAATCTTTCTTCATCGGTATTGGGAGACAAATTCTCCAAGAGTGAATGTTTTATTTCTTCAACAAACTTTTCATTTTCTGAATACAGCCCAGTTTGGAAGATAATATTAGAACAATTGATAATTTTTTCGGTATTCTGTAAAGTTGGAACTTTTCCAACTCTGGCAATTACTTGTTTGAAGGTGTTTATGTCCAAAAAAGTGCAATTTGGATAATACTGCAGTATCAAATTGGTTAATATAGAGCTATAATAATCATTTCTCAATATGCAGGTTTTAATTTGTGCTATAATATATTTGCTTTCGAATTTCCATTTGTTAGCATCTTTCAGTTTCACATATAATAGGTTTTCTCCAATTCCGTAAGCATCCTTTTTGTCCACTTTGTAGAGCAGAGTTAAATCCTTATGAGACCCTGAAATTCAGACAATCAAATGATGCATACCGATTGATATATTTTGATGAAATACAGTGTGAAGGAAGATCAACTAGGAAATAAAAAATAAAATAATGACAAAAATAAAGTCTGCGCCATGTAAAAGTTAGCGATAATATTTTGATGAAATACAGTGTGAAGGAAGATTAACTAGGAATTGAAAAATAAAACAATGACAAAAATAAAGTATGCGCCATGTAAAAGTTCCCGATAATATTGGATATAATTGAAATTTGATCGAGGGAAATTTTTTTTTGTCTTTGGTACACAAATAGTATATTTTATGCTCCTACTTGCGATCCCATCAATTTACAATACACGTGTGTATTGTAAGTGAGCCATTATGCTACCGCTGTCAGAATGGTGGGAGTAGAAGTGCAATACGCGACTCGGGGATAAAGCCAATTACATTCACTCGCGAATGACCGCACTCGGTTGACTCCCCGTGCTCATAATTTTTCGCTCGTGCGTAATTGACACTAATCCCCCACGTTACGTAATATACCATTATTAGCCTCTTTTTGAACGAACATTCTTGGGTTTTTGATGTTGCCAGGATAACATTGAAATACTTCCTTTTTCTGAAAGCTATACAAAAAAAACAAAGCATTGACTTCGATTGTTTGTTCTGTCAATACGGGCTCGATCAATCATTTCCCCTACGAAATAACCAAGACTGGTATATACTTTTACATAATGGGAGATTTGGGGTTTTACCAGAAATTACATCGATGTTTGATTCTAAAATGAATCACTCTGCATATTGTTACATTTTGGAAATAAATGACATTTCAAACCTCAAAATGTTTGATGATTTACTTTTTAGTTTTCCAATTCAGTTTGCCATGATGGTTCTGATTTATTTCAATTGACCCGTCTAACGCTAGAAAACTCGAAATACCGTCAAAATACTAAATTGCATTTGTTATTAGCAAATAAAAGTCAGTGTAATCGGTTTTGGGGTAATACTCAATTTTTTCCAATGAAACCATATTGGTACCATGTTACCATTTATTAGTACCATTAATAAGGAATTTATTCATATCTGGTAATAAAATGTGCGATAAATACGATCAAAATTACAGCTGAAAAAAAATACAAGCATTTTGTTTCAATTTGATGCCGAGGTTACTACGGTGGCTTTGAAATACCAAAAATGTACGAAACTACAAGAATTGTTCGAAATGCTGTCCATTAACAACTATGTATTTCTGAACTCACATAGCTATTTCTTGAAGAACGTTCGCTAATTGTTGAGTCGTTATACTATTAATTACTCGCGATTCCAGGTCTTCCGGGGTTGTAACGGCGGTTGCATAGACAATGTTTTTTACATGGCCCCAAAAAAAGAATATTCATTTGACAATCTGAAGGAATAATGTTATTGCTTTCAAAGCCTCCTCAGTAACTGCTCAACACTAAATTAGATAACAATTGTATTTTCTTATTTTCTCTCAGCTGTAATTTTGATTGTATTTGTCGCACATTTTATTAACAGGTAATAATAAATTCCTTAATAATATTACTAATATACAGGGTGTCCCAAACTCAATGGCCTATTAGACATTTCTAGAAGTCTCGTTTTCTGTTCATAATACAATTTTTATAGAAACTTGCATTTATTTCGGAAACCTGACTATTTAGGTATAGGAACATGACACATCATTTGAAAGGAACTTCAATTGTCTTTCAGGATTTTCGATAATATACAGGATGTTCCATTTGAAAAAATGCACTTTTCACCACTTTTGTATGTATCGGTAAAATCACAAATTTTGAACGACCCTGTATAATGGAGAAAAAATTTCCTTAGACACAACTAATACACAGGGCATTGTCAAACTACATTCAAAATTTCAGCTGTCTTCGAATCCAAATACCGCAATAATAAGCATTTGATTAAAGCTACGTTTCGCACCAAAAATAAGGAAATCAATGAATTTCTCGAACACCACTGAAGATAGGTATAGGAAAGTATTATAAAAAAATAATCGGAAAGCAATAACAAAGCGAGAAAGGCAATAATATATAGGGTGTCCCATTTAATATATCAAAGTTGTTGCTACTTTTCAATGTAAGCGAAAACGTCGCAGCGCTGAAAATATTTTAGATAGAACAGAACTAATTACCCAAGAATTCAAATTTTCAAAATAATCCTATGTCCCGTTTTCCAGAAATGTCTAATAGGCCATTGAGTTTGGGACACCCTGTATATCATTTGAAAAAAATGAGTTTTAACCCAAAATCGATCAAGATCAAATTTAGTTGCTCATAAAAAACAGAATTTAGTTTAGCATCAGACGGGTCAATTGGAATAAATCGAAACCATCATGGCATACTGAAATGAAAAATTTAAATTGAAAAACTTTGACGTTTGCAATGTCATTTATGCGGTATCATTGGATTCAGAAAATTATGCAGTTTTCAGAAATAAAATATTATACAGGGTGTTTCATTGAAAAATCGTAAGTTGGTATCACTTCCGGCGAAACCGGAAGTAAAAAAAATCATTTTTCAGTCAAAAAGTGCTGCATATTATGTTCATATTGGAAAATCCCAAATTTCAAACAATTACCTTCAAAACAAACTGAGATATGGGGGGTGTACCATGATCCTGTTTCACCTGGTATTTAAATATATATATATATATATATATATATATATATATATATATATTTGTGATGTATTCTCGACCGTACTTTATAAACTAGATTTGAAAGTTCTCAGGTTTGCGGTCTGTTTACTAATAAAACTCATTTGTTCTTGATCTCAATATTTCGCTAATGTTTATTAGCTTCATCAGGAGAAAAGCTACAAAGAATGTGACAAAATTTTACAAGATTGAATCGAAAATAACAGTTCTACTTACAATCATAGAATTAATATTCCTGGTGTGTTCATTGCCTTGGGAAGCTGAATCAAACTACCCATGCTCGCATAGTTACTGCCTCACTTAAACTGAATCAGCTAGGCAAAATTCATGTTTATAGGAGTTCATTGCCTGGTACAGCTGAGGGACTCCTATACACATGAATTTTGCCTAGCTGATTCAGTTTAAGTGAGGCAGTAACTATGCGAGCATGGGTAGTTTGATTCAGCTTCCCAAGGCAATGAACACACCAGGAATATTAATTCTATGATTGTAAGTAGAACTGTTATTTTCAATTCAATCTTGTACAATTTTGTCACATTCTTTGTAGCTTTTCTCCCGATGAAGCTAATAAACATTAGCAAAATATTGAGATCAAGAACAAATGAGTTTTATTAGTAAACAGACCGCAAACCTGAGAACTTCCAAATCTAGTATGTATATATATATATATATATATATATATATATATATAACTTATTGTTACCTTACCCTTGAATCAACCGATTCTATAACTCTATTTTTTCAACCCAATAAGAGAACTTCAAATGCTACCTGTGATTACGAAAACATTTCAAATGACCAGATATACTTAATATATAAATATTTACCAGTTAGTGATGTCCATAATGTATGTAAAACTTGAGCACCAACTTCAAAAATATCTGTATTCAGACTCCCATAACAGTATTTGTACAGTTTATTGACAAAATGCTCATAGAAACCCAAGTTTTCATCATTCTTTTTTAAATCATTATGAGCATAAAAAATCATTTGAGAAATCATCAACTTCAAGCTTTTTAATTGATGTTCTTCAAGGAATGTTCCCAAATTAGAATAGAGAAAGTCCATCATGATTTCAATGTCACATTCTATAGGACGAAGAGATTTTTTTCTGTAAGTAGTAGCTAGTCTCAGACCTAGATTTCTTGTTTCAACATTGCAATAGAAGATGTATGCATCTTCTAAAGGATAACCCTGCTTTCTAGATTCCAGCAAAACAGAGGCTTTCAATAATAAATCAATGGGTTCATTCTTTATGAAACCGTAGAAATCTGTTTTATATGCTGCAACACTGAACGGTATCCAATACTTCACCAGACTTTGATAGAATTCTCTGAAATATAATGAAATCAACTGATTTATTATTCAAATAATTGCTATTTCTCACCCATCATATTCCATGTGAACTAATTTTGTGAGGAAGTAAGGCCAAATTTGATCTTTCCATTCTTCAAAGCTACAAATCAGGAGTCTTTCATACAGGAAACCACCATCTTTATTTTCAATGCTATTGCTGAACATTTTCAACACTTTTTTTATAGAGATCACAAGATTTGCCCTAATTTTCTCATTCGGAAATAGTTTCAAAAATGTATATGTCTCAATACCTCTTAGAGGTAATAACAAAATATTATCAATTCTTTCTCGATCTTCACGAGACAAAAAATGAATAACTGTTTTTGAAATCCCATGAGCAGTTTGTTTGAAAGCTGGTATTGGTGACAAAGCTACTTTATTCATACACTTGAGAATTTCAAGGCTCAAAATTGAAGATAAAGCATCTTGTTTGTCCAATATAAACTGCAGAGTCTTAAGAAGATAAAGAGACTTTTCTTTTACTACATCTATGCACTTGATGATACACTGAATTATGTGAATCAACGTTTCTGTATCACAATTTTCACTTCTTGTATGAAATATATTCAAGTTCTTCATTGAATTCAACAGGATAACTTGAAATAGCCAGTTATCTGCCACAGCTATTCTGTATTCAGCATAATTCAAAAGCTTTCTTTCTTCCACTGCTTTCAAAACATTCATCAATGTGCATATATCATTTTGATATAAAAGTTTACAGGAAGAAGATACAATGTTTGAAGATAATTCTATATCATTAGGCCCAATGCTATTTTCAGTTAAATTAGCAATGTATGTCATCCAACTAACGCATTCTTCGAGATTTTGTGGTTCTTCATAAATGATATTGTGCTAAAATATTCATAATTGATATTGACCTGCATTCAGAATATTCTTACCAACCAGTTTGATGCATATCCTGTCCATATTTCCCTTTTCAAATCGCTCATTCAATTCATACATAATCCATGATTTGATTTATTCAATTAATCTACGAATAACGAATGACTAGAACCAATATATAAAATCATATAAAATGAATGAAAACAAATTTGCCCTTGATTTTTGAGTTACCGAGTTACCCATTTAGTTAGGTTAGGATTTCAGTTTTGGCGCGATGTCCGACTTCAAAAAAAATTACATGGGGACCTTATGGAGGTTTGAATTCAATGTGGAACTACACAATCTAGAAATGAAGCGTTAGCTCTCAAAGAGCTTGTGCCAGTCACCCTCATCACTTTTTAATGTATCGAAGTCAAAATATCATTGGAATTTTCTTTCATAAATTTTTCATATTTGAAATAGACCGCGGGCATATCTGCCAGACGACAGTAAATCTGACAGTTGTAAATCCAGCCTGCTGGACAAACAAACCGATCTAAAGAGGCTTTTTGTGCATTTGTGTCATATTTCAAAATATTTCCTCTTGGTAATAACTTGATTTTGAGTGATTGAGAAGTTTCAATCCATCGATTCCTTTCTATTTTCGACAATAGAAAGAATATCAATCCTCTTGCTGTTAAGAGACGTGAATTGTGGATTCAAGCAACTAGAAGAGAGGATTTAAGTACTGATGAGTTGAAGTAGGCAACGACATATTCATGAATTTTGTATCTCACAATTGAAATTATAATCTCATTGAATGGGGATGACGGCTGCGAAACTCTACCACTAGGAGCGCCACCCCTGCATGTACCTTTGACAGCCTCTAAAGTCAAATGACAACAATTCAAAACATTAAACGTCCCTTCTTTGCAATAATTAAGAATATAAAGATGTGAAATCGACATAAAATAGTCTTATGTAGTGCATTCAGATGTAAAAATGTAGGTATACGCATTTATTTCCAAAAGAAACAAAACTGAAAAAGCAGTGGGAAGTAGCCCTGAAAAGAAAGAGCTTTCAGGCTTCTAGAACATTCTAGATTATGCTCCAGTCACTTACGAAAGAACGTAGCAATGCTAGTAGATGGTTATTATGATGATTTTTAACGAAACACCTCTGTAATCAGTTTGAATTTTTCACCTTTCACTCAGATCTTTTTTTTAGAGGGATCCACCACGTTCCCTCAACAAACTTTTCAGTTCTGGTACAGACAAACTGTTAGCAGTGTGAAAAGGTTATTAAAGCGGCAATACTTGGTTTTAACTATTTTATTAATAAACAACGTTTATTGAACAACAAAAGTAAGAATGGCGGGCAAGATGCGTTCTCATACGACGATGGTTTACAACAACAATGGTTATGAAAAAAGAAAACACCAACTTAACAAACTTAAACTACCTACATAATTTTTGACAGGGTTGCCAACTTGAAGGATATTTAACACCGTCCCTCAAACCTGTCGAAATTTGTAATTCATTTATACCAAATTCATCATTTTAACAAACTTATTAAACTTTTCAATACTCAAGCCTTTAGTAAAAATATCAGCCAGTTGCTCACTAGTACTTATATAACAAATTTTTATAATATTTTTAACAACCAGATCAATTACAAAATGGTATTTAACGTCAATGTGCTTACACCTTTTATTGTTTTCAAAATTTTGAATCAACTTGATAGTACTCTGATTATCTTCATAAACAATTATTGGGGAGCGGTATTGTAATTGTAATTCATCCAAAATATTTTTAATATACAAAAGTTCACAACTAGCCATACACAAAGCTACAAATTCTGATTCGGTACTAGAAAGGGTTACGATGGATTGTTTTTTAGATGACCATGATACCAAATTATTAAATAGTTTAAAACAAAATCCGCTTATAGACTTTCGGTCTATTTGGTCGTTTGCCCAATCAGCATCAGTGTACCCTACTAAACCACTGTCTGAGCAATTATCAGTTGAACAAAAAACCAATTTAAGATCAACTGTAAATTTAAGATATTTTAAAACTCGTAATAAATGTCTAAAGTGCTCATCAGTTGCAAAATCTTGAAATTTTGAGAAAAAACTTATACAGTAACAAATATCTGGCCTCGTCCCCATCATGATATACATCAAAGAACCTAAAAGCTCTTTGTAAGGTAATTTTGTTTTAATATCGTTATCTGAGGCTTTATTTAGATTTAAATTTTTCTCAATCGGAGTTCTAACAATTTTACAATCTTCAATGTTAAATTTCTTCACCAAATTTTTAATAGCATTAGACTGATCAGTGGTTACAATGTTCTCATCAGGATCCCTATTAACATGAATTCCTAAAAAGTTGTTAATCTCTCCTAAATCTTTCATTTTAAATGTTTCACACAATTTTAGCTTTACAAAGGACAAAAAATTGTTATCATTACATGCAAGAAGAATATCATCTACATATAACAAAAGATAACAGCGTATGTTCTGTTTTAAAAAGAAATAGAGGCAATAGTCAGATTTAGATCTTTCAAAGTTAATACTTTCCATAAAGGAGTTGAATCTTTGGTTCCAAATTTTGGGGGCTTGTTTTAAACCATAAATAGATTTTTTTAATTTGCAAACCTTGTTTTGATTATTTTTAGGAACTTCTAGACCTTCAGGGATATTCATATATACTTTTTCATTAATAGAACCATTCAAAAAGGCATTTTTAACATCTAGCTGTTGTAAAGAAAACTTGAAATTTACACAAACAGATAATAAAATGCGAAAAGTAGAGAGTTTTGCCACTGGGGCATGAATTTGAGAAAACATATCAAATTCCTGCTCAAAACCCCTAGCTACCAAGCGAGCTTTATATGTTAATTTACCATCCCCTGCATTTTTTATCCTAAAGACCCATCTATTACTGATAACGCTTTCATTTTCTGGTTTCTCAACTAAATCCCATGTATCATTTTCTTCTAGTGCACTCAATTCATCATCTATAGCTCTTTTCCATCTGTTCCAGTGTCCACATTTCTTTGCTTCTTTATAGGATTTAGGGATATCAGTGAATTCAGACATTAAAGCGCAATAACCATAATCTACCTCATAGTCCTCAAGATATGCTGGTAAACGTGTACTTCTTTTTGTTCTTATTCCGTGCTTTTCATCATTAATGACATCATTATTCTCTTCAGATTGCCTAATTTCTTTTTGGTTTTTGACCTTCTCCTTGTTTTCTTCACTCTCAGGTATATTTTCATCATTTTTATATATATTCATTTCTTCATTTTCTTCATCATTAATATACTCACAATCCTGTTTAGACTTTCCTTCATGATAAAACCTTTCTTCATCAAAAATAACATTTCTACTATGTATTAACTTACTTTCCTCCAAATTCCATAATCTGTAACCGTTTTCAGTATAACCTAGAAACACACATTTTACACCTTTGTTATCAAGTTTTGATCTAAGTGAATCTGGAATCCTGGCAAATGCTATGCATCCAAACACACGCATACTGCACACATTAGGTTTTTTACCGACCCACAATTCAAAAGGAGTTTTATTTTTAACATGACAAGATTGTGTACGATTCATAATATAAGCTGCAGTAAGTACTGCTTCCTCCCAAAAAACTTTTTCCATACTTGCCTGTACAATCATTGCTCTCGCTTTGTCCATTAGTGTTTGATTTGAACGTTCAGCTACGCCATTAATTTGTGGAGTGTAAGGGGGAGTATATAAAATTTGGATACCTTTTTCAGAACAAAAATCTTTGAAAATTTTTGATGAATACTCACCTCCATTGTCACATTTTATTTTAGCAATCTTTTTACCACAGAACAACGCTGCTACCTTTGCTTCATAGTTTTTAAAACATTTAAAAACCTCATCTTTACTTTCAATAACATATACCATTATAAAACGTGAAAAATCATCCACAAAAGTTACAAAATATTTGTTTCCGTTGTGAGAAGTAGGTGTAATAGGACCACATACATCGGTGTGTATCAACTCTAAGGGTCTATTTGATCTATTAGTTTTTGAATAGTATGGTAAACATTTTTGTTTGGTCTTTACACATACTTCACACAATCCTGGTGGTTTATTTTCATGAAAATTAAGACCATTAACCAAACCCAAATTATTAATTTTAGACAAAGTTTCATAATTTATATGACCATACCTGTGGTGCCACAGTTCAATATTTTTTGATTTAACTGACAAATTTGCATTATTCATACTATTAACATATTTAAACTGTAACTTATATAAATTTCCAATGCGTTTACCTTCAACATAGATTTTATTATTTTTCTTTATTAATATAGTTCCAGCAACACAAGTTATTTCAAAGCCTACCTTTTCTACTGTTGGAATTGACAATAAATTCACCCTTAAACCAGGGATACAATAGACATTTTTCAAAGTAATTGGGATTTCTTTATTTTCTACTACACTTATTATGTTTACCTCACCAATACAAGTTGCCATCATGCTCTTCCCTTTTTCTGCCAAGTGGATTTCTTTTGATTCCGAGAAGTATTGTTTGTTCTCCATTATTCGCTCATCATTTATGTAGTGGTGAGTAGCACCTGAATCTGCATACCAGTAGAGAAAATCATCTGACAGATATTCGTCGGATGTAGAACAAAATGCTACAGCATCATCCTCCTGCTTATCTCCTGAATAATGTGCTTGACTATCACTAGTTGACTTCTTGTTCACAAAATTCTTATTTCTACAATTATTTGCTCTGTGGCCTAATTTATTACAAATGTGACACTTTATACCACAGACATTTTGAAGATGGCCCATCTTTCCACATCGATAACATTTAATAGTGTTCTTGGAAGCAACAAATGATGCAGATACCATGTTTTTCGATTTCCTGTCACCTTTATTTGTTTTAAATTCCGGTAATTATCCGTTAAGCGGGCTCCATAGTGAAATTGAAAAATTTTTGGTGGAACTTACGTATTTCGGCCTCCTGAACAAAAAAGTCTAATAAAGTTTTTGGGGCTCGCAACTAGTTTCGGAGATACGGCCCCCCAAAGACAGGAAATCGGGGTTTTCAGGGTTGACATTTATGTTTGTTTATTCAGCCGATTCCGCTCGAAATTCATCCTTCTTTCTATCAGCACAATATGCACATTTTATACCACCTTCTTTATCACTTTCCAATAGAATTATAAGCATTTTTCACAACAAAACTCTAAAAGGTAAATCGTCATAGAAATTCGAGGTTAGCAAAACAATAGAACGCGCATCGCGCGTTCTATTGTTTTGCTAACCTCGAATTTCTATGACGATTTACCTTTTAGAGTTTTGTTGTGAAAAATGGAAAAATGCTTGTAATTCTGTTGGAAAGTGATGAAGAAGGATATATAGAATGAGTATATTGTGCTGATAGAAAGAAGGAGGAATTTCGAGCAGAATTGGCTGAGAAACAAACATAGACGTAAAACCCCGATTTCGTGTCTTTGGGGGGCCGTATCTCCGAAACGAGTTGCGAGCCCCAAAAACTTTATTAGACTTTTTTGTTCAGGAGGCCGAAATACGTAAGTTCCACCAAAAATTTTTCAATTTCACTATGGAGCCCGCTTAACGGATAATTACCTAAATTCCAATAGCCTCTTCTTAACCATATCTATGCTTAATTGATCATCAGAAACTGTTCTTATTGCTGTCACTATGTTTTCATACTCTTTTGGCATTGAAAGGAGCAAGAAACAAGCAATATCCGAATCGGAGAAGCCTGCACCCAAACTTTTCAGTTCTCTTTGCATTTTATCATATTTTGCAAAATGCTGTTGCAAATCTTCAGAACCACTGTATTTCAAACTAACCAATTCTTTTAATAGGTAAAATTTGGAGCAAACGCCCTTTTTATCAAACACAGTTTCCAATTTTTCAAGCATACTCTTAGCAGTTTTCAAGTCTTTTATATATTCGAAATGAGAATCTGCCACACTCTGGACTAAAACATTTTTGGCCTTATTATCCATTTTTTGCCATTTATCATCCTTATCCGTTTCTTGTGTATCCTTTAATACTTCATGAACTTCCAATGCATTGAGTACAGATTCCACCCTAAACTTCCAATTGTCAAAGTTGCCTCCTTGAAATGGAATAATTCCATACTTATTTTCATTCGTTTCCATCTTATTAAAAGCCATGTTTTCTTATTTCAGTCAATTTCATAAACTGGTCAAAATTTCCACATGCTTAACCTCACCTTCTTTTAATTTTTACCAATACTGCTCTTTTTACACTGCTGGGCCCATAACCAATGTTAGCAGTGTGAAAAGGTTATTAAAGCGGCAATACTTGGTTTTAACTATTTTATTAATAATCAACGTTTATTGAACAACAAAAGTAAGAATGGCGGGCAAGATGCGTTCTCATACGACGATGGTTTACAACAACAATGGTTATGAAAAAAGAAAACACCAACTTAACAAACTTAAACTACCTACATAATTTTTGACAGGGTTGCCAACTTGAAGGATATTTAACACAAACATCCATATCTATCGGTTGGAGAAAACATCCTTATGATTCTTCGAAGAAGTGTCTTTTGAAAATATTCATCAAAATAAAAATAAAACATAACCTGCAAAATCACTCGTTAGGCACATGCAGTCGTGCTGCCACCTACTAAAAGCTTTGGGTCATCTTTCCCATTACCATTGTTATTTATGGAAATATGATTTGTTTGTCCAGCAGGCTGATGCGTGTGACGTCACATGCCCGTGGTCTATGGAACCAGTGATCAAAGGCTACAATTATCGATGTAACCGCAACGAGCAACGACAGAGGTTAGAGTAATAGGAGTTGAGTGCAGTGCTGCCGCTATGAATTTTTGCAGCATAATGAAATCTTGACGAAATAGTACCGAAAGATGGCAAGAGAAAAGTTTAGGTGGAAGTAAATTTGAGATTGCGTTCTAATTTGATTACGTAGGATTCTTCATTGGAAACAATTTTTCCCTGCTGATTCAAATTCTTCAGAAATTTTATTGCCTTCAAGGTTGACAATGTTTGACAGCGAATCGACATAAAAGAAGAAGAATCCGACCGACTATCCTTGATCGGGTCCATATCATGTCCATATATTGCATCATAATATACCATATCATAACGCTACATGGTAGAAATCGTAATGCTTCATAATGGTATAATATCAGAATCGTACTTTATCGAAATCGTATTTTATAGAAACGTATACTATCATTACGTACATTATCAGAACGTACTTCATCATAACGTATTTTATCATAACGTATTTTATCATAACGTATTCGATAGAAACGTGACAAAATCATATTCGTAATATATCATAACGGGACACCATCAGAATCGTACAGGATAGAAATCGTACATCATAGAATTCGTAAAATATCATAACGGATTCTATCAGAATCGTAATCTATCATAATTTGGATGCGCGCGCATTCAAAATTTAATATATGGGCTGATGTTAGAATCTTAATAATTTTGGCAACGTGCAATGAAAATAGTCTAACTCGAAGGGGCTAAGCCGTTCTCGATTCATTTTGGAATCACTCAATCAGTTATTGCTTTCTCTGTTTTATTCACACCAGAAAGAAATACCGCACCGCTGTCAAAAACTTCATACTTTTTATGTCATCATTTATGAACCGAATCTCTATAAAGATATAAAAAAGTAATGCTAGAATGCTAACAAATTTAATAATTAAAAAAAATATCGGAGGGACGTAATTCTTCAAGAAACACATGATTCGTAAGTATCTGCACGAGGTTGACAAATAAAAATTCATTTGAGTTGAATGTGTCAAAGGATTCTTCAAAAATAAATTCAAGTATGTTGATTGAGTTAATCAATTAGCACCATAGCATGTAATATTTAACATGAGTTTCTCTGATTCCTTTTACCTTTCAATACAAGAGTTTAAAATAATTCAAAATATATTTTTTGCAGGTTAATGACAATGATAATCAACAAGAATCCACGTCTGAAATCGGATGGTGTTTTTTTCCTAAATCCTGAAGATACAATTCCAATATTGAAATGGCGACCACCAAGTGAAACAATGACAAAAAGAGGTGACATTTCACAAGTGTTGTTCATATATAACGAAGACTTTCGAGAACAAGTTTTTAACGATGAATGAGAACGTTTCCTACTTATTCACCAAACTCAAAGGGAGCATCTCGTTCTACCCACATTTCGTAACACCCACAGTGCATAACACCCAAAGTGCGTAACACCCAAATGTCATAACTCCCAAATTTCGTTATACCCACACTCACCGAACATACCCGAATGATGCGTTGTTGCCAAATTCATCCTTCTTTTAGGTTAGGTTGGTTAGGTTAAGTTAGATTGGTTTAACAGGAAATTGCAGAATATCCGGTAAATTTTGCAACAGTGCATCATTCGGGTATGTTCGGAGAGTGTGGGCATAACGAAATTTGGGTGTTATGACATTTGGGCGTTACGCACTTTGGGTGTTATGCACTGTGGGTGTTACGAAATGTGGGTGTTACGCAGCGCACCCAACTCAAAGACCTGTTCATACAGCTGCAGTTTCGAAAGAATGTATCATCTTTCCCACCAACTGATTTCCTGCTGGAGTCTTTGAAGTCCACTACATACTCTTTAGGACAACAAGAGGATTGCTCCAAATTCTTGTTGAATACTCTTCGTGAGCAGGAAAATAGCAAAATCAATACTCCTGACCGCTCTGGATTGAATGATTCCGTACAGTCCATCTTGTCTTGTGTTTCTAGAACTTTTGTTGGAAAAATCCCCCCTTTTTTACGTTGTAGTACATGTACAAGAGGTGGCAAAAACGTTTGTGACTTTCTGGAACTTCAAGTGGCGTTTCCCAATAAGACTGATAACCAATCCTTGCAAAGCTTACTGTTGAAACATCTCAAGAAAGAACTTTTAACAGGTGATGATCAACTGTATTGCCAAATATGTTCCAAACTGACTTACCATTATAAGACAACAAGTATAGCTGAGGCACCAGTCAATCTAATAATAACACTGATGCCCTTCAAACATGATTCAACCACTATTATAATCTTCATGCAGTCATTGTTCGCTGTGGTTCTGGCATTGAATCTGGCCATTATTACTAATTGGTCAAAAACGAAACAGACTGGTTTGAGTTTAATGATAGTTGTGTCACTAAATATTCTGGCGATATCTTGGATTTATTGAAGCCCCAGGAGACACCCTACATATTATTCTATGAATGAGAGAACATTGGCAGATCAAGATTTTCAGGTGATGTGGTGCTGCAGGTTTTTCTGGGTTCTCCTGCAGCTGAAAAAGAAAATCCACTAGAATCAATCAAGTCACCCCGGATCGCCAATTAATTTTTGTTGTTGTTTTATAATTTGTATTACTTTTTTTCTCAATAAAAACACTTTCATAAAAAATGTACTCAAAGTGTCTGTACAAATGTTCAGTTTTTGACTGATATTTGCTTACTAATTTTAATAAACGGCACATGAAGAAAGAAAAACTCAAGATTTCAATGCTTCATGACAGATTTTGTTTCAAGGAGTATTGCATTGAACTTATTCACTAATAGGATCTGTTGTGTATGTATCTTTTAAATAAAACGACGGCTGGAGATAGACTATCTTTTTAATGTCCCATTCCACCGATCACAAAAAACACATTTCGATATTCTCGTTAGAACTTTTTACATTCCAGTACAATCCAAGGTAAAAGTATTTTCATCTAGAGGTACAGTAAGTAGCATAAAATATATTCATGACAGGATCTTGCACCAATCATATGGAAAAATGGCTTTTGGCAGAATTATTTAGGTTGTAGATCTATAAAATAGCTCAATGACTTGACTTTTCTAAAATTCTGAGTCGCCAAAAAAACGGATTCAACGTGCTCTTCCACACTCTATAGGTATAGTATTCCATTTTTTTAAAATAGTTTCAAAAAATGTGTGCTGTTGAAATATAAGCACTTTTCTATATAGTATACCGCCAGATATTCATATTATCAAATATCAGAGCCAGACAAATTGACATTTTGTATGGTGACTTTTTTGTACTCAAAATATTTCAGACATTTTCAAATTAAATGAACATACTCAGCTCACAGATCTCCTGGATTTCTGTGATATAGATATTGGTATTCCAATTGAGGTCCTTTTTTTTCAAATGTTATTTTTTCTGGCAACAATTTTTTTTGTTAATGGTCAAGTTGTGAAGTTACACTGGACTAGGCCTCTTTGTGAATATTTGTTTTTTTATCAACATAATATTTTCCAGAATGATTAACAGAATGTGATTTATCAAATTCTGCACACTGTAGTATCGAAAATATCTAACTCACAGGTATGTTGTGTATCTGAATGTTCATTCAAGCTCTTGAATGTATATGCCGTTCCTATACATAGACTTTTTTTAAACTGTTTCATAAACATTCTGTAATTATTGAGGTGAATAAAAATCCATTCTTATCAGAAACACTAATTTAGCTAAAAGACACATCCCAATCTGTCTTTTTGATTAAATAAATGTTATTTGAATACCTGCAAATTATGCTTTAATCCGAGTCGAAGAACGAATTTTTGTTCTTTTAGGGAAAGTCTAAGATGTCTATTTCAAAAAATTTTTTTTATTCATCAACAACAATCATTTTTTTTTAACATATCAACCTAGATTTTCATTACAATTGTCAACGAAAAATACAGGGTGTAAATAAAATATAAGAAGTAAACCATAACAATAAATATTGGTCGAATGCGCCTTACCGAAGCAGGAACCTATATGACCACCCAAAGTAGAGAGATAGAGATTACATAAATATATTTCTACTAATGAATTTTGTTGGTAATAGGTAACTACATTTCACTATATATCTTGTACAATTATATGATTAGTATATTTCCATTCAGCCTCAGTAAAAAATGAGACGACTGTAATAACTTAGTTGTGCTGTTTGCTTAAAGACTTCAAACAAAACTTCTAAGTCTCAGAACACCAAACAGATAACACTGGTCAACATTGTTTTTGTCACATAAACCTTGTGAAGTATTTTGTTGGTGTCATAAATATATAATAATTTTTTCAATCACATCCAGTTTTTTGTGACAGCCATATATTCATTTCTGACCTTAATATACTTATATTTGTTTAAATAAAGTCATGTAGGCGGCTGCATAACTATTGCATCAACTAACATACATTTATGCTACATACATATGCTATTAAGTCACCAAAGGGCTCTAATAACACGAAACGTCGCCTAGGGGAAGTATATATGCATTTTTTGATATATTTTTTTGTTTAATTTCCAAATTCATAAAGAATACGATACGTATACGTAACATTCTTATATTAAGTATAAGAATTTGAAACTTTCTTTTCCAGGGGACAGAAAACAAAAAAAAATCCAGGATGCAATATGTTAAACTTGTTAAAAAAAAACAAGTACGATCGAGGAATAACGACCTTTAATTTTTTCAGATTTTAAATTAATTTAATAATTTCAAGAATCCTTGCTCCTTATATAGAACAAATTTCTATTGAAGATCATTTGAAGATATTACTAGCAATTTGAAATATAGCAAAATATTCTCAATAAATTTTTTGTAATTTTTTTAATCGTATAATAGAAAAAAAATTTGAACCTGGAACAGCATGATTCAAACAGCTGGAATCTTTCAGAAAAAACGTATTGGAAATATCATGTGTCTTTGATAGATCTATAGTGCAGAAAAGGACAAATTATTCCTATCTTTTGAAGGGAATTTAATTTCCCGAATGAGAAGAAGGTATAATTTGCCTTATATTTGCTGAGATACACAAAATACCTTTTTAGGGCCACCAAATAATTCAATCTATGATGATTTCGATCTCAATTTTTCAATATCTTATAATCTAAGATATTAATTTGCAATGTGACAATATTGCAAATATTTTAAACATCGCAATATTTGACAGCGTTCAATATTCTACTTTCTTGTTTTTATTTTTTAATCTCGAATGTGTATTTTATAAAAAAAAAACTTTTTTCCATCGTTTCCGCGGAAAATTTTCAATGTCAATACTCGTTTTATGGCGTTTTTAATCACCCTGAAAATTCAAAATCGGTTTGGACAATGCATTCTACACCTTTAACTACTCCTCTTTATGCATGCTTTGGCCCAGACACACAAAATATGTGCAATTGAAGACAATTCATTACCTGACTACACTAGGGATGATGAAAAAGGAAAAATAGTACCCTCAAAATCTTTGCCTACTTTTAGCAAAAGAGCAAGTGCTCTGAAAAATGAAATGTCTGGAGTGCCTGCTTATGAATTTAGCTCAAATAAACAGAAGGCAGTAGAAAAACCAATAGAATGTCAATGTATAGGTACTCCAAGATCCTGAAACGCCAACCTCCACCACTAGATCAGCAAGCTCTGATGCTGGAATCAGTGAAAGAAACGAAAATATGCTTGTTAATGATACTGATGGAAAAATTATCCATACTGGAATTCAAAGTGGATGAGATATCCAAAGACTTGAAGGAATGTAAGTATTTAAACGATGATGACTAAACTACCACACTAGTTTTTAATTTGAACAATCTATCTAAAAAAAGGCATCAAGTACTATATGATTTCCTGTTTCAGGTGAAGAAAAAATCGTGGAAAAGTGCGCTCATATTTCTGAGCGTCTTGACATTCTTGACAGTATATTGAAGAAAACGGAGTCATCTTTGACTGTTACTGAGAATGAGTTGCACATATTCCGAATTGAAATGGTATCTGCCTTAGAAAAATTGGAGAAAGAGCTGGAGAGTCCTATAAACAAAATGTTTTTACCTGACCAGATGTATTGGATCTGCAATACCATATAAAACAGCTTGTTACAAGTTGGCAGGTATCATTTTCACAAAACAACTTCTTACTAAATACTCATGGACAGGTATGAGTCTGGAGAAAAACACATTCAATAGGATGACTAAGATTTTGGATATAATTTATAATGTAATGTTCAAATCTGACTATTCCTTCACATACCCAGGAAGGGATAGTTTCTTTCATGATTGTATACTAAAACACAGTTACACACACCTCAAGTTAAATCAAAAAGATTAATAATTTCTTGATTTTACTGATAGTAGTTATTATTTGATTTCTTAGTCAACATTTAGTCAGGTGAATTTTTGTATTAGTGTATAGGTCTATAAGAATTAAAAAAGGTAGTTGTTAGTGTGGAATATTTCTTTGCTAACATTCATTTTCTGCTACAGTTCATATGAACTGTGTTTATAGAGAGGACTAGGTTTCAATAAAAAAATTAACAAACATAAAAACGTCTTTTTTATTTATAAAAATATGTTCCTCAGGTGGGTAATGGGTAGATACACAATTTCTCAATGTAATTTCAAAGTCAAGGCAGAAGTAACAAAAGAGCTACTCACAAGTCAACAATTTTTATTCATTAAATATATGAAAAGTATGAACAAGTGGTAATTGAAACTTCGTCTCCTCTGATTTTCAAACTTGTTTTATCACTACGGTCACATAGAAACATATTGTAAGCGTCTAAGTTGATTTCACCATCAGGAATGTCACAATCTAGGCAACTTTATATCAGGATGATTATATCATAGATATATAAGCTTCTGCTTTGAATAACTCCTCAAGTTCAGTTTCCAAACCTCCAATATTGTAACCATAAATCTAGAGTGGGGTGTACTCCTGTTTTCCTGTTTACCATTTTTCTTTACTTTTCTCGGTTGACCATTGTATTAGATTAGGTTCACCATTTAAGATTTTTGTTTTCAGTCCATCCTTCATCCTCTTGAAGTGTTCAATATGCATCTTTGTTCTGTCAGCGCTTATCTGGTAAGGTGCTTATTTGAGTTTGTTCGAAAGTCTCAATGCTTGTTTTTTTTCTCCAAGCCATCAAATGTGACGTTTATGGAACATGTTTTGGGACTGGATCTATTGAAACCCATAATGTGATTCTTGTAATATTCTCGTCATTTATCTTGACTGAGAGTAAATTGAGAATCTCCTTGTTTTTGGATAGATCAAATTTATATGTATCTTCTGGATTAACTGATAAGGATTCTTCTAAACTATACATCATTCAGTTATTTATCCTGCTATTGAGCTGTCCTATTTCTTGTAGGATAAACTGTGTTCACTATACCTTGATTTTGTTGTTGCTTGTTCAGCTCTTCTTTGACCTCGTTTAACTAGCTTCGAATAATTACTACTTCATGTTGTAAGTCTTCATTGATTTTCAATTGTTGATCACGTGTCTATTCGTTATTATTTTCCATGTGTTCCAGTTTTTTTCATGATATTTCCTAGTTCTGTCAAAACATCTTCGGTAAGAATCTGGACGGTCGTTGGGATATTAGTCACATCCAACTCGCTCATCACTTTAACATTAGTTGCAATTTCATATTTTGCCACCTGCTTTTTTTCAATTCATCTTCATACAATTTGATATCTTCATGAATTAAGCCCACACAAGCAATGTGAAACCATATTGAACAGATATTACATCTAATACCACAAGGTTTTTGCAGCGATTTAATGCACACCTCACACTTGTCGTCCCTTATATCTTCTTATTGAAAACAAGTCTTACGATGTTTCCATTGCTAGCATCTACAGTTGTCTTTTGATGACAATTGATGATTATTAACAAATATTACGATTTTTAATTATTTGCCAAGTTTGCAATTTTCTGTTTCCGTAAATTCCAGTTGGTATATTTCTCGTTTAGGTTGTTTTTACTGAGTATACACTCCATTGTTAACTTTTTATAGTCCAGGTTCAGATGTATTTAGATGTTACTACATGTTTTGTTGAAATACGGAGTCTTTCTCTATATTACTTGGACCTGAAAAAAAAAATACTTATAGAAACCAAACTAAAACTTGTAACAGGATACAAATGGAATCTTAGGTCATCATAATAGTTCATATACCTAATTTAGCGACTCTGGAGTGAAAGTAAACAATTGTTCGCATCAGGAGCAAAGAATCGTCAAGGTGATAATTCTGGCAATATCAGTTTTTCCTCGCACAAATTCATGTAGAGAAGTAGGTTATCGCACCAGCCATTCAATCTTTTTAACACTTGATTTAACATCGCCGTCTTATTTTAGAGTGCATAAACTTTTTCAACAATTATGAATAATAATGAATCAAACAGACACATAACAGTGCAGAGTGCAGTGCCCACTTGACTGGCAACACTGCAACAGTGTCATGTCAATATAGGAATCAGGGTAGGCAACATTTTTTTGAATATTGAAGAATACAAAATAGAAAAATTAGCTACAATAGGTGAAAAATAATGTTATTATTCAATTTTTCAAATATATTCAAGATCATAGATATCTCCTGGATTCCTAAATGACAGCGGATATCCCATTACCATATATTTTTATTAATATTGTAAGCAAGCCCTTGTACTATTAGATTATGATAGAGTACGTTCTGGTACTTTACGATTATGACGCAATACGTTTTGATTTTTTACGATTACGATAAAGTACGTTTCTAATTTTGTACCATTATGATGAGTTACGAATTCTATGAAGTACGGTTATGATATTTTGATGTTCTGATATTGTAGCGATATGATAAGGTACGATATGACGAAATACGTTCTGAATATGTCCATTATGATACATTACGTTATGAAAGTGTAGCGTTCTGTTACTGTACGTTTCTATTTTGTACTATATGTTAAATTACGATTTCTATTATGTAGCGTTATGATAGCGTAAATTTCTTCGTTTTACGATTTCTATTTTGTACATTATGACGAAATAGGTGACCCCGTCTCAAACAACAGCCTTTGAGCATTCTGCGCACCACGCAGACACGTTTTCATAAATTAAATTTGAATTTTTTCAGCAGCGGGATTATGACTATTAGCAGTCTAGTTTGATTATATCGATGTCTCCAACAGAATGCGAGATTCTGACCCAAAGGAAACAAACTTCACCATGAATTACATTTCTTAATGTTCACTTGAGTAGAAGTTATATTTGTATTTTTTTCAAGTTCCAACATTAGTGTGAATCAGCAAATCACACAATTATTACTTCTAGCGAGATAAACATTGAGAAAGGTCCTAGGTGAACTTTGTTTTCTTCTGCGTTCAGAATGAGTTTGGATTCAGACAGATCCGAAATCCGATCGTACGACGATACGCTAGCTTTCTGATTAGTCTTACCTAATTTGAATTTAGACCAATCAGAAAGCTATCGGATCGTCGTACGATCGGATCTGTCTGAATCCAGTCTTAAGGGTGCGCTTGTGGTTGATATTCCTAGAAATTTTCGAGATCACTCGATTCATGGAACACGTTGTTGCCAATACAGATCACATATCCATAAAATTTGATCACAATTCTCACTCTTATTCGCTCACACGCATCAACATGAATAATATTCGGCTGAATTGTGATACTACTTCTAAACCGAGCTTTTGAATTGAGATCACATTATATTGCTCAAATGAAAATATCAATAATCAACTAATTTTTTCAGCACATAGACCAGAATTCGCAACGACATAGCCACTTGGCAAAACAAAACGTGCACATGACTGTCATCAGTGTCATCTCAACTGCCAGAGTGACGATACCCGATACCTGGCGAATTTTTTGAGTTATTACTACGGTCTACACGGTATCGAAGAGGGGGAAGAGATTCATTCATTGTACTTGAAAACATTTATCAGTTATCTTGTGTTGAAGATTTGGTCTGAAGAAGTATATTCATAAGATATCTCAAAGATGAATTATATAACATATCTCATATCTGAGATAAATAAGATATCTTACAGATATCTTTCAAACGTCCTAAAACATCATGACATTTTTTGGTCTGATGAAGTATATTTTTAAGATATCTCGAAGATATAAGATATAAGATATCTCAAAGATGAGATAAATAAGATATCTCAAGGATATCTTTCAAACGTCTCAAAACATCACGACATTATTTGGTCGGATGAAGTATATTTTTAAGATATCTCAAAGATGCATTATATAAGGTATCCCAAAGATGAGATTAATAAGATATCTTAAGGATATCTTTCAAACGTCTTAAGACATTACGACATTATTTGGACGAAAATAAGATATCTTTAAGATGTCCTGTGCTATATGGGGTAGCTGTTTTTGTGAATATAATGTATATTGGGGAAAAATGTATGTCATATTTATGTTTGAATGGAAAAGTCGATAAGATTATCTATTTACTAATGTTCGAATGGGAAAAGACAATCAGCAGATGAACTTGTACCATTTAAAAATTCGAACCAGAGGCAGTAATTTCGCGCGTAGCTTTCGTGCTCGATGATTGGCTGAAGCAGTGCCACTTACCATCTCAAGACGGGGCGCCGCTGATTCTGGAACGTAACCTATAACTTATAATAAAACCTAACCTTATTTGTCTTGCCGCGCTTAGTGTTGTTTAAGTTTGTTTATTATCTGTTTTGTGGAGTGTAGTTTTGTGAGTATACAGTTTAAAATGAAAAGAAGTGGTTTGCAGAAATTCTATATGCAGGCTAAAATGTATCAAAGATATTCATGTACATCTTTAAGATATCATAAATGTCTTGGATAAGATGACTTCAAGATTCCTTTAAGATGTCTTAGTGCTATCTGGGAACTAACAATAACTCCCAAGTAAATAATTGATCAACTTCTAATTCACGTTGCTTAAAAGTGATTACCGACTACCAAAGCGGAAAGTATCAGGTATATAGATAGATTAGTATATTTCATTTGCTTCAGATAAATGTTGACTGTGCCCTTGCACTTCTTGGAAAAAATCGATATCACCACAAATCGCGAAATCTATTTCAAGATAAATATAATTTTATAATGTAGGCAACTGCGAGTACACGACTTCAAACATATCTGCAGAGAAAAATGCTCATTGAAACTACGGCTCCAGCTTACCTCAAACAAAATGAAATTGATGCATGCATATGCATACTGATTTTTCCGAAACAAAGCCGGATCTGTATCGTGTTTACATGTCACTTATTGATTTCTGATGAATGTTTACTGCGCATGAGCATATACGACCCCGCGCGAAGTTCAATTAGGCGTAAACATTTTCATAACATTCCATTTATTACGCATTTAAGGTTTGAGAGCAATTAATCAGGAAGAAAGTTAGCAGATAACTTGATGGCATTCAACTTAGAAAATTTTGGCCATGGCATGGCTAAAACACTGTGTGGACGCTCTGGTGCAAGATGCTTATATTCAATCTTGCTCTGATGAAATAAGATAAGTTCTGGAGTACAAATGGGAAGGAGGTAGGTGTACAGCATAATGACTGTCCGACACCTATATGTAATGGTAATGGTTCGGACTTCCATTGTCTATATTACTAACTCTATTTGAAACTGTTGTTACTAACGAAAGAATAAAAATACAAATCAAGTAAGAAAATCAAATCATAACAAAAGGTTGAAATGACTTTGTTTTGTCAATAATGAAGTTTAGGTTTGATTGATCAAAGAAAACAATGTAACAAAAAAGTCGATATATCGAATATGGAATATTAGTAGAAAAAAAGTAAAAAATAAATAAACAAATAAATGAAATAGTGTGAATAGATGTTGGGACCAAGTTTCAAGTTGAGTGTACTCACGACGTTTCGATTGCTGATATCCGCAATCGTCTTCGGGTGACGCCTGACCAAATTTCGAGGTATGGTCCCAAAAAGCACACGACGTCCTGAAGACGAACCATTTATGTCCCAGTAACGTCGATACGTCCCGGGACGTATAGGAGACATTCGAAGAACGTACATTACCAGATGTACCATGTATGTACTGGTTAGACGTCCCATGTAGGTACATACTTGATCCCGTTCCAATCGGAATGTAACAAAAACGTACATGCTCGGAAGTACTATGTATGCACTTTATTAAGTGTCCCTGATACGTTTACATTAACTCCTCTTCAGGTACGTACTTTTCGGAATGAATTAGGGACATACCAATGACGTATTTTTTTGTGAATCCCATGCACGTACTGCTCAGACGTATCATTTACGTACATGTTTGGAAGAACTATGTACAAACTATTTGGACCTTCCAGGTGCGTACATATTGAGTCCCTTTCAGATACGTATCTTTCGAAACGTTTGCGGGACATAGTAATGACGTAAGTAATGACGTACATTTTTGGAAATCGTATGTACATACTATCTGGACGTCTCGTTGACGTACTTGGACCTCCCAAGTACGTACGGATTGGGTTCCTTTCATTTTCTACATTTCGGTTAGTACATACTGTTTGGAACTCCCGAGTACGTAGGTATGTATTGGGTCCCTTTCGGTTCAAGAGGATTGGGATTTTGAGAGTGATCACTTAGTGTATTCAAACATATATCAATATTGGTAATGCAATATTCATGGTGAATTATTCCTAAAAAATATTGGAAAAATTGAAACATCGACATGTGGTGAATTTAAATACCAGAAAATTACATACAGAATTTTTTGCACAGCAAGTTTGATATTCCAAAACCGCCATCACATGAGACAGTGATCCTTTAGTGTTTTTTCGAACATATTTTCATTGTTATATCTCGAACAAAACTAACTTGAAGTCATCACATCTATAGCATCCAACTCCTTCTAAAAACAAGTCTCTCCGTGCCGTAGAGCGTAACAGTGGTCGACAATAATATCTCCATAGTAAAGGTCGAGAGTTCAAGCCCCGCAGCAGCCAGGTCTTTTCCAGGTAAGTATTCGGTTAGATGGTTAGTACACATGAAAGAGTAGAATTTAATACTTGACTATATGGTAAAAAAGAAATGAATAATCCAGAATATGAAAACTTAGATTCATTAAATGATATCAAACGATATATCATTACATTGTTTTCGAATACTGATCTGATATCGCCGAATATTCACATTTTTTTGTGGCCACTATTGATATCTACAATATAATGTTAATATTCCCGTAATATTGAACCAATATTGGTCAAATATATTTGTTCTACTTGGGATAGCGCTTACAGAATGGAAAATGTACGTTTTCGGAATGTCCCAAACAGTTCCCCTTTCTGTACATTTCAGGTCCTGTGTGGACTAGAAAAGTACGTACCTGGGATTACCGACTATGCGGAAACGGTAAGTCCCAGGGAGGTCTTGTGTACGCCTGTCGGAGACGAAAGTACGGCCCAAATACGTACAATGCATCCTCACCGTACATATGCAGTACGTCCACTGGACGTTCCTGTGCTATTTGGGGTTGGGGTTATAAAGACTCGGTTTTCCTCATCGAGCCGAAGTCGGTCCATGCCTTGGATAAGCGGCCTCCATACATTCCAATGGTCGACCATTGCCGCATGGCCTTTGAGAATGTCTGCCGCAGATGCAGACGAAACGTCAGGCCCAAAAACGGCTCAGAAGCTCGGAAACTTCTAACAATTCATCAGTTGCCGACCGTGAAAGTCTTCAATCTTTGAACTTATTTGGTTTACTTATTTGCACGACATACTTATGTACCATCCATTAGTGAACAATATTGTCCTGGTAGCTGTGAAAAAGCCGTATTTGGAGAAAACGGCATTTTTCGATTCTGGAATCAAGGATCACTTACCAAGGTTATGGGTTTCCTACATGAGTAATGTTGCTAAAAATGCATCACACATAGACCTGTTTCAGAGTTCAGATCTGCAACTGCATCAATATTACCAGGGGACAAAAATATATTACAGTTTCCTGTATGATTTTCACTCACAATGGGTTTACAAAACCGCGACACGTGTTTCGCTATTACAATAGCTTCTTCAAGCATTTATCTTGCTTGAAGAAGCTATTGTAATAGCGAAACACGTGTCGCGGTTTTGTAAACCCATTGTGAGTGAAAATCATACAGGAAACTGTAATATATTTTTGTTAATATGGATTTTCATCAAGTATCGGCCAGTTCAATTCAATTACCAGGGGAGTTATATCCACCACACATTTCTGGAATTCTTGGAAGAAATTTCATATTTGGATATCCCCATGAAAAAATTACAATTTTACTGGGAATGGAATGTTAGCTACCTTGGAGAAGTTTATCAAAGGGCGGGTTACCTATTTTATAACTTTTGATACAGCTCGGACGGTTCTCCGTATGTGTGTACGCACTCTGGCCCTGATAATCATGGAAATGATTCACTTCTTAATAGGATATGTAGCCTCAGTTTTGTGTTTTTTCCAGCTTTGTGGAGCCCCGTAGCTTTTCTGGCATACTTGTAGACTCATATAGTGAACGAAGCGCAGCCATTATTAACGAGACGTGAGCTTCACTTGTTGAATCCGACTTAATTAGTATCCAAACAGAAGTAGGAAATAATACTGACAAGATTTCAGGACGCATCAAGCCCAAATATATGTAGCATTTGGAAATATAATCTGGCCATGTACCTATACTAGAAACCACAAGGAAACGGTGCTGTATTCCAACGTGTTCTAGAAATTGGTTTTTCCAAAAAATTCATGTGTAACAGGATTACTATCCTGTCCTGGAGATTGGTAACAGTAATTCAAATGAAAACATATGTGAAACGGATAATTAAGGGTGTGTACATCGCGCTTATGAAAAAGGAGCCATTTCGAGTGATATTTTGCAGCAGAAACGTACTAGAAAATTCCATTTTGACCCAGAAATTGGGTGGTCAAATTACGTAAGTTCCCGCAAACCCGTTTTTAAATCTTAGTGTGCCCGATAAACAGAAGTTAACCCCTCCTGAGAATTTCTATATTCCTGATTCCCCTCAGAAAGCGATATCAAAGTCCCTCAAGAGAAGATTCTTGGATTTGACGTTACTATCTACTTTCAATAATTTATGTTCAGATTGTACTTCACAATGTACTTATTTTCATAGTGTTTCAAATATATCGCTTCATATTATTTTTCAGTTCTTGTGAATCAAAAATGTCAGGTTCGAGTAAGATGCGGAATGGGATCAACCTCATTCATAATTGATGGTGAGTTCAGTAGTAGCACGAGACAAATTCAGTAACAAAAGGTCTTATCTAGGTTAATATCAAAAATGTGTGCATGTTGATCGGTGATTTAATAAGTTGTTTTATCTTATTCATTTTTCCAATCCAGCACCGAATTTCAGTTTTTTTATTTTGATAAGTGTTTTTTTTTGAGACCACTAGGTAAGACATGAGTATGATCACGAAGGATATTTTTTTCTCCAACTATTATTGCATTATTTAATTATAGAAGATTCAACTAGTGAATAATAAACCGTTTTTATTTTTTTATTGTTGAAATGTTACCCCGGTCAATTTAAACATTCAAAGCTACATAAATTCATAATACGCTGAAAATCGGTAAGGTTGTTGAAAAAATGGTTGAAAATGAAATTCGAAAGTTCCTCATCTTTCCCCTGTATTGAAAAAGTTTTATTCAAGGTCAAAGGTCAAAAAAATGAGTTTTTCACGATTTTCAGCTAAACGATAAGTTTCATTATAAAAATATTTCAGACAAGAATTGTAGATCATAAAATAATCTACAAAAAATGTATTAATACTTTTTTTCCTACGAGCTACCGTTTTTGAGATATAACGATTCAAAAAGTTGCAATCGTCATAATATGCACACGTTTCCACGCCACCTATGAGGTAGTGTACTTTATTAACGGGGTTGTCCCCGTAGTCCTACTCCACCGGTCAGTTATGATCCTGTTTAATTTGAAACTATTGCAAAATGACGAAAATTTGTAAATATTGGAAAAGATAAAAAGCGATGTAAATTAAAAAAGTGGTGAATTTTATTCGTCTTAATTGTAACCGCCGAACTCTTCGAGTATAATTTTTACAACGATTTTCATGAATTATCACCTATTTCTGATTTTTGAGAAATTTCGAAAATTCATCTGCCCTTTTGATACTTGAATTAATTAATGACTCCATACCACGTTCAACAGTAACAATTTTACTTTCACCTAAAAATTCAGCACAAATGAAACAGTATTCAGACATTTCTGTTATAAAAGTCACAACAGCACGATATAGGTTAGTATAAACACGTGATTGCACTACAGAGTGTCGCTCAAGACTAACGGTATTTCATTCATTATAGCAGGTATAAGACCCTAGCCACGCACACAATAGAACAAGAGACAGCTGTTGGTTGTCTCGAAGTTACACTGGCGTATGAAGTAAGGGACTGGGTTTCATTTGACCTGATATTCTGATAGTTATAACTCATGTATATTTCATAAATCATAATCACCGATAGAAAAATATTTCAACATATGTACCAACTCTAGATAAGAGATTTATATACGTGGCGCACTCATGCATATTATGACGATAACAACTTGAACAACTTTTTAAATACGTTATATCTCAAAAACGGTGGCTCGTAGGAATCCATTTTTTGTAGATTATTTTATGATCTACAATTTTTGTCTGAGATATTTTTATGATAAAACTTACCGTTTCGCTCGAAATCGCGAAAAACTCATTTTTTTGACATTTGACCTTGAATACAATTTTTTCATACAGGGGAAAGATGACAGATGGGGAACTTCCAAATTTTATTTTTGATCATATTTTTAACAATCTTACTGATTTTCAGCTTGATGGGAATTAATGTACCTTTGCTCTCATTTTTAGGTCTAGATTGACCGGACTATGTTTCCTAGCTCAATGATTTTACTCAACAAATACTTCCAAGTTTTTTAAGCTCTTTACTGTATGGTATCATTGCAGCCACATTTTATAAGGTTTCCAGAGTTACGGTCTGAGTTATGTAATTTTAGACTCTGTCCATCCAAGAAAAGGAGTGATCCAAAACAATATCATGCATTGTGCATCTGGCTACTCGTACAGAGTCGCACAAAGAAACTTCCGAAATTGTATATTTTAAGGTGCAGTTTTTTTGGTCTTTTTTGAGTGGACTGTAGGTATACATATTAGCAGTTTGTTTAGCCGTATCAGTACTTTCAAAAATTTCAAACTTCAAAATACCATATATGTACACACCACAAGCGTTTAAACGTAACTGACTACTCCAACACTGTATCGCGAATTCCACCAGTTGATTGCATTTGATTCCGATTGGCCAGCGTAAGGGAGGCGTGTTAATTATACCCAATAGATGCAAATATATGTGGTGATCAAGCTTCGATCACGCGTTGATCACGCATCTATCGTTGTTTGGGTTACTCTTTTTGTTGGATGGATATAGTATAGAACTAATCGAACAGTTTCAGTTCTAGCAGAGAAAAAATTGAGGCAAAGTCGTCAGAGGAGAAAAAATTCAAAAAAAAATTCAGAATAAATATCCCAATTCGGAGGCTGAAACAAAAAGTCCACTCAGGGTCAGCTGTTGTGAATACCCCAAAAAAGAAACAGATGATTTCATATATGGCCTCTGAACATTAATCATAATCTTCCTCCAGAAATGAGGGACTTAAATGACATTATTGTGTTATTCTAAAAAAAGCAAATGATTTTATTCTTAAGACTGTTGGATTGTGTCTACCTCATCCACCTACAATAAGAAAAATATATAGTGGAATAGAATGCAGACCTGGTTATACTGGATAGTCATTTTATGTATTAAAATTGGAAAGAGCTGAATGATATGGTATTCTAGGCAAAGAGCTTATATGTGCGTTAATACTTGATGAAACGGCAATGAAAAAGCAAATAATCTCAGATGGGCGAACCTAGTTGGGTTATATTGATATTGGAAAAATTGATGGATTAACAGAGCCAGCAACTGAAGTTTTGGTATTTTTGGTGATCTGTTCAACTGAACATTGCAAGCTTCCTGTAGCATATTCCTTGATAAATTCTTTGAATGGAAATGAAAAGGCAAATTTGGTGAAAGGAATTCTGATAAGATTTGATAATGCAAATGTTAAAATCTCATCGGTGACATGTGATGGACCAACATTAAATATGAAGATGCTGAATGAATTGAAACTTGCCACGGGGAGCTTTTTTTACCGATTCTACCTCTTGTGTGTGGCGTTGTTCTACACTCAATTCGGTGTATGCCTCTCCGGCATTCACATGAAGTAGAATTTTTTTGTCTACGAGTTGGACATCTTCAGCGTGACCTCTTTCGAGATGAATCAGTGCACATTTGTCATCCTCGAATCCCATCGCGACAGCGGTGCCCCTGCACCCTCCTAAGGGTTTGTTGTGAGTCCCTCTTTCTCGAGAAGCGTTAAGTTTAGGGTCATCCATGAAAAAAGATCGATGACCTTTTGCCTTCGGTCTCCGGGGAGCCGCAGTTATATCCTCAGGTTTTTCTGAGCGCAACGAACAAAGGCATTAGTGAGATGCAAAAAAGATTCACAAACTCAGATCATGTCATAAATGAAATATTGGGACCAAAATAGGGACATAAGATAAATAAAATCTTAACAGTCCCTACAAACGTTGTCCTTTTGATTGAAAAAAACATTTCGTATCATTAAAATAGGAATCCCGACACAACAATACATACCAAGTCTACTGCCTCCTCTTCTAGTCTGCTTATGACTTGAATATTGAAAACAATGATCACAACGCAACCCAAAGAAATATTTTGAAATCGACATTGCTGTAATACTCGATCTGGGCAATTTTATTCAATCAATACCATTCATAATCGCAAAACTAGGCAATTCAATGGTCTCCTCACTCACAAAATAAGGAAAACCTTTGGAAAAAATTCAATTTTATATAATGGAATTTTGACATTCAATAATATACACAATGACTTGAGAAATATCACACAAAAAATTCGTTTTAAATCACACTTGGAGAAGTATTTATTGCAATGATGCTTTTAATACTTTTTCTTTATATTTTCCTTCTTTTGAAGGAATACATTTTTGAGATTTTGTTTATTGTTTCTATCAATTAGAGAATAAGAACCCTCTTATAAACATTTATGTTTCTTGGGTCAACAGAGATTATTATTAATATATGATTCCATATTTCAAATAACCAGCACATTTTTTTTAACGATCTATGCTGAAAAGTGTGGAATAGGATGTGCAGAATTCGAAAATCATCAAATGATCACTTGATCATTAGGTCTTCAGGGTGTGATAGCTATCAGAAAGTGGTTGAGAAAGTATTTCAGTTTATATAAATAGTCATCAGAAAGCGTTTACGATAGTATTTCAGTTCATAAATGAATCCAATTTTTAAATACACACTACAAATGTATTCAGATGGATTGTGCTGAAAACCACGAAACATCGAATGTTTGCTTGATCATTAGGTCTACAGGATGCAATAGTAATCAGAAATCGATTCGACGGGTATTTCAGTTTATATCAGTTCAATTTACAAATACTCAACACAAATTATTTTAGACGATCTATGCTGGAAACTATGAAACAAGATGTGCAAAATTCGAAAATCATCGAATTATCGCTTGATCCATAGATCTACATAATCAAATATTCTAGGCATGTTCTATGCATATTGGAAATGGACAATTTTAAATAATCTGGGAATATCTCTCGAATGCACCAAGACTGTCCATAGTGATTTTATGAATCTTCATAGAATATTCTCAAAAAACTTATGAACATTCTCAGAATGTGGTGGGAATATTTGAAAAAAAACTGATATATAAAGAAAAAAAATTTCATCCAAACCCTAACTGCGCCAATCGTTGCTTTATCTCTGTGATTGAACCTTCTTCCTCTGCGTTGTATGGTGGCTGTTGTCTTCTTATTGATAAATGTTGATAATTCGAAGATATTTGAAAAACAATGACCTTCAATAACAATTTATATTATTTTTAAACAAGATGTGTGGCATTCGACAATCTCCAAATGATCGCTTGATCATTAAGTCTACAGGGTGAAATAGCCATCAGAAAGCGGTAAGAGGTGTATTTCAGTTTATATATAATTCCATTTTCCAAATACCCAGTACAAATCTTTCCAGATGGATTATGCTGAAAAGAATGGAACAAGGTGTGCAGAATTCGAAAATCTTTCTTCAGCTCTTCGGTTCTTCCTAACATTGGAGTTCATGAGTTCCAGTGTAGTGTCAAATTACTTTGTATGATTATTGAAGATACCAAAAAATATATCGAGTCGAAGTTTATGGAAGATAATAATCAATTGACAAACTGTCATATTGAACAGTATGGAGAATCTCCGAATTACAACAAAATGATTTTTGCATACTGTTGGAACAATACGACAATTGTTCGAAGAGGTCTGATTTTTGTCGAAATAATAGAATTCTGGAAACTCCGACTAGTCCGATGTGCATATCGACGAGTCTCGCCCCAAGATGCAAAAAATGAACCTTAAACTACGAAATGCGTGGAAGCATTGTATTAAGATTAGTTAGTATGGAACTCTTTCCAGAGATCAATTACCCTAATACCAAACTGATATTTTTGCACTCGATACGCGTTTCGCTAAAAAGGTTAGCATCTTCAGGAGAAGATAATTGAATACTACCAGTATCAATTTTAGCATCTCTAGGAAGAGGACCGTGTTTCGCTAACAAGGTTAGCATATTCAGGAGAAGATAATTGGATTCAACAAGTATAACTCTTACACCAAAGGTTCCAATCTCATCGTTTATGGATGCAGATGTTTTTGAATGAGTTTGAGAATCGCTTGTTTTCATTACACCTGACTGACTGGGTTGTAACAGGGCCGGAATCGATTATTTCATCATTTTAGTATCTTCCACTTGGATTATATTCATAAGTTTCCGTGAGTGAATGGAAGAATTTGACGAGGCTGTGTGTGGTGTTTAATATCACTACTGTGAAAAATTCAAAATCAGTTCATAGATGTTATTTATGTGAAACGAATCCACTTTTTTCAGAAAAATTGGAAAGCGAAGTATTGGTCCACAATAAATCTAAAATTCAACAAAGGTGTAATTCGCATTTTCGACAAAAAATAATCTTCTGATAGCGAATACAACTTGCGAGTTAGCAAAGAGTGGGGTGTACAGAGGTTGGGCGCGACTATTTTTCAACAGGAAAATTTCAACCTTTTTCTCTATCCCGTTTCCCCGAGAATGAAAAGATAAGGTTTCGATTGCGAATCAAGGATGCAGGTTGGGGTGTATAGAGGTCAAACTGAATGCGACTTTTATTAGAAAAAATTCATCTTCCATCAAGATACTCTGATATCCTGCAAAATCCATTTGATCATTCCGTGGTTGCATCTACATTCTTCATGTTTATAAATTTGAAAGGACACACAATTCAAATCCACACTGTCACATGTGAACATCATTCCAGAAATATAGTCATTATTAATGTCCATTAATCTGCATCTACAAGGTAGGATGTTCTCCTAACACATAATAACGGCTACTTCCATAGCTGGGCACCGTTAATCAACTAATTAACTTCGTTAATCGTTAATCCGCTACAAAAAAGTTAGCTTCGTTAAACGTTAAAGCGTTATATTTCGGAAGAATTAACGCAAGTTAACGTTAAGTGAGAGGCCCGGTTTTGCCGGGTATGTCTGCAGACACGTACGCTTTATCAAAATGTGTAATGACAGATAAGTTTAAATGATTTCTGCTTATTTCATTATATTCAGAAAAGGGCATGAAAGGTTTGGACGAAGAGATTTTTCAAGAAAAAAAAATTCTTTTACGTATATTATTGCGTGAAATGTCTTGTTTGAGGGAGTTTTATTAAACTTCTGCACGGGACAATGCTTACGAAAAATTCAAATATGTCTTCGTCCGAACCTTACAATATCTATGTAGATTACAATGAGACACTCAGTTTTCAAAAAAAATTATTAACAAGGTCATATTTTGCAAAATTAAATTTATAAAAACGCCACTAGTTAGGCAAATTATTTACAGCAGATCATCGCTAGTTGACTGAATTCAGGCCAGATAGAATAATCAGAGAAAGTTTGTGGTAGTAGTCACGCCCCCAGAACAGCGGCGGGCGGAAGAATACGGAAATTATACGGAATAAATATTTAGGACTGGATATTTCACAGGTAGTGGGCAAAATTATAATTACGGGTTAGAGCGCATAACGTGCATTTTCAAAAGCTTTTATTATTATTACCCAACACGCTTGTATTAGGTTCACTTGCAGGTAACAAACTAACAAACAATGTAAGAAATCGTGCAAGTTGAATTTGATCCGCAGTTCTGATCATTCGATTGATTTGAAATTCTGCAGGTGTACATAATTCCGGTGATAATGAAATTAAGAGAAAAAACAAAAAAGGCAGCTTCACTATGGCGCACGAGATTTGTGATTATAGTCCGATTCGAATCAAAATTGGTATCTAGGGGTTTAAAGGTAGGAGATTATGATTTTTTTGGAAAAAAAAAATTAGATGGAGGCGAAATAAACGAAAAAAATGTTGTTTGTAGTTGTTAATAACAAGAGAACTAAAAAGATAAAAAGTATAAAAAAAACGTTTTCAAACAAAAGCTTTTATACGAACACACTAAAAAAAAGGAAAATAATCATTCATTGTTTGATCTAGGTTATTCAGTGAGTTTTTCATTTCAAATTATATACTCAATTTTTATTTTAGATATTCAACGTGTCGCAATGCTCCATATAGAAAACATTTTTATTATCGATTTCTCAGTAAATTTTCTTCTTAGTGGCATATTTCTTATTTTCCTAGGATCAACCAGTTCCTTTATTAAATGGTTGTCGAAGAAATTTTGTAAGGGACCCTGCATTTTACTTTCCCAAAAATTTTCATCCTTTTCGATTTCCGTAATTTTGATTCCCTTGAAAGTCCAAACTCCGAATATACACTTTTTATATCCAGTTACATGCAACTGGCCTTGTATTTGATAATACCATTTGTGACTCGTATTGACAGCTCCAGTTTTCTTTCTCCAAAACGCAATCTTTTATTCATTCTCGATTCCTTCTTGAGGAGTCATCGATTTTGCCGAATATGGACATTTCACTTCTATAATTGCAGTACCGTCTTGCAAGACTCCATCTGGTGATGCACCAAGAAATTGTTGATCTTTATCAACGTAAAGATCACATTTTGTATTTTTTGCTTTAGTTCTATTTCCATTGCCTCAAGGGCTTTTTCTTCGTATTGCTTTCCATGCATTATTGCTGGCGTAGATAGGTACTTGGGGTAAATTATTTGTTTCCTGGATGTTTTTGGTAGCATTTTGCAGACATCTCCAAAATTTGATGCCGTTATCTTTTGCCCCTTTCGTCATGCCATAATTTGCATCCACTTTGGGTTTTAGAAAGAATTTCTATTTTTTCCAGCTCTTCGACGGTTTTTTTGAAATGTTCAGCGATGTAATCCTCTTTACATACTTTAAATCCTTCATCATCTAAATCTGGTTTTTTACAACTTTCACCGTAATCCTTGTTGTTACTTTTTTGCCAGGCCCTCTTTTTAACACAAATTTTGCGACGACGTGTGTATCTCTCCTCAATTTTTTTTGTTAGTGCAGGCATTCTACCTGTTAGCGACTGCGATAAAATGGACACAAAATGCTTTGTATTCCATTCCACAGCAGAAGCTTCACATCTGGCTTGAAAGGATCGTCTTGAACAATAATTGATCCGTTTTCCACCTATGTGTTTACAAATGATGGAATTGAATTGTTCAACAGTATTCGTATCGACATTATATAATAAACTTTTGGAATGCGTAGCAAGATATTTGACTGGGACCATCATTATTTCGTATAAAGCTGAAAGAAAATGATAAGTTAGTATTCAATTTACACACCATCAATGTTTTAATTTGAATCTCCAAATTGAATTTCAACCTTATCTTGATAAATGAACTTCACTCACCTGTAAGCTTCATATCAGTTATTATTGAGTTTGCATTCGATTTCTCTTTGCAGAAGTATGATGAACAATTTCTGTGTTCTCCTAAAATATGACTGGGCCCATTCAATATATCTTTCCTTAAATTTTCAATTTTTTCATGTAAAAAAGCATTTTCTTCTGACCTATATTCGATAGCCTTTGTCACTGAAGACCTTAACCGCAGAAGATTATCCTGAAATTAATTCAAAAAAAGTAGTATCTCAAAACTCAGGGCCAGCATGTTTGTTCTTGCAAATATCTGCCAACTTATTGATATAATTCCTTAGGAGATGGTTTCTACATTCAATTTTTTCCACTGTTATGTTGTATTCTGCATAAGGGTCGCGTTCCAATAACTTTTGATAACAGGAGCTGTCTCCATCCGCAATCATCGTTTTAAAAATTACTCCGTGCTTTTCCAAACTTTGTTGAAATGCCGTTGCGATTACATCTGATTCCATGGCACTTGAAGACAACATCCAATTTTTGAAACAGCGATGGGGCTTTGGCTGACTTCCTTTATTTTCATGTTTTTTACACAGAACGCAATATTTATTTCTAACACCCATGCTAATGACTTTATTAGTTTTCGCACCAATCACCACACCACAACCAGACAATGATGTATAGTTCCTTTTATACGACCTTTTGGCCCAAAATCCATCGCATTTTACAGTAATAAATGGAATTCCTTTAATAATATTTCCAGAGTCAATAGCAATTTTCTTTTCTTCTTCTATTGCTTCATCTAATACTTCTTGTGATTTCTCCTCTATCTTATCACAAACTTTATTGTGAAATTTATCGTATGTTCGATGGGACCCATAAGGAATTTCTAATGTTGCTGCGATCTTTTCAAGATGTTTGTATCCCAATCCTATTGACATGATCCCCAAAACCGCTTGTTCATTCACTCCTTCGGCATCATAATTAGTTTTTATATTGTAATATCTTTTGCACATGTTACATTTCAATTTAATAGTCGATGCGAATCCAGAACGACGTTCATGAATAACAATAATATTTTGCAGAGTGCATTTGACTTTCTGGAAGTGAAATGATATTCAGTGCATTAAAGAAATGGTCGACATCTATAATTCTTTTCCCAACCAAAATAATTTCTTTTCCAACAGTGTCTTTCAGTGGCGTGTTTAGAATTCTGTTTTGGGGGGGGCCGAAGCATAAATGAAAAATATTGCCAAAAATTGTGTTCGTGGTTCACCTCGTCATAATAAAAAAAGAACGAAAAATTAAGCGAAACAACAGAATGACTAGTCTTTTTAATGTTTTTCATTCAATCATCTGACCCTGACCAATCTTTGAGGTTCATTCGTCTAATAATAATAATAATAATAACGATTTATTTCCCAAGAAACATATACGTGCTTATTTTAGGGAAAATTAAACTGATGCCATACAATGAAACTAGAATAGAATACAAAAAATGAGTTATCGAATCAGATCTTTATATGGCAATAAAAATAAAAAAAATTATGATATCAAATGTTATTTTAAATTATTTTTGAAACGAAATTTTTCATATTTCTTCAATGAATTCGGTAGACCATTGTATAGTTTTATTCTGTTGTGGTAAACAGATTTCTGTCCTATATTTGTTTTAATTTTCATCAATGCCAAATTTTCTGAAAACCTTGTTGAGTGATTGTGTCGATCACTATTCATTTTGAACATCGAATTTGAATGCTTGAATTTATTTTTGACCAGGTGAATAAATGTGCAAATTTCAAACGTGTATAATGAAGGAATGTCTAAGAGTTTTCTTTGTTTGTATAAATTAGCTGTAGTTTCTTTTCGATCAAGTTTGTATATACACTTTATAGTTTTATTCTGTAATGTTTTCAATGGTTTCATTACGGTTTTTGGAGCTGCCCCCCAAATCGAAATCACGTATTGAATTTTGGAATATACTAAAGAATAATAAATTGATTTCAGACATAATAAAGGTAACATATTTCGAATTTTAAAAATTATACCAATAATCGGTGAAATTTGTTTTCTTAATTATTCAATATGTTTGTTCCAAACTAAATGTTCATCAATTAAAATTCCTAAAAATTTCACTACAGGAGAATACATAATATTTTCATTATGGGATCTTTTGAATGGATGGAGGTGGATTTTCTTGAGATAAACATATACGAGGATTTTTCAATATTCAATGTTAGCTTAAGATTCATCAGCAATGATGATATTTCATGGAGGTCATTGAGCATAAAAGTTTTGATTTCTAGAAAATTGTTTCCGGTGTATACTATTGTAGTACCATCAGCAAACATTTTGATTTTACCATTCAACTTCAAATTAGACAGGTAATTTATATATATATATGAGGAAAAGCAATGGACCTAGAACAGATCCCTGAGGAACACCGCATATAACTGTTTCTAGTGAACTATTTTTGCAGCAAATCTATATATTACATTTTCGATATCAATATCAATTTCTTCATGAATGTTGAGTAAAGTTAAACCATTCAAACGCTCTTCTGCCATGGTTGACCTCAAATGGGTTTTCAGGCGCTTAATAGTTGAAAAGCTTCTTTCCGCTGTTGCCATTGATACTGGCAGAGTCGCAAATATCTGTATAAAATCTTTATTGTGGGAAACAAACTCCAAAAACAAAGTGGTTTTACACGATTCGTGGTTATTACCGATTACAAACGAACATGTTGAGATGAAAATACGACCAATAATATGCTTTTCTACTGGTCATGTATCCGCCGCAAATATGACTAAAGGTCCCAACCAACGGGTTTCTCATCAAATTAATATATTCATACGTACATATACATACGTGTACTAAGAAAACATGATCATATATCAATTAATTATCAGTAATTTCATTAAGCATCAATTCAGAGTGGATGGACGGAGATTTTCGTTTTTTTCCTTTGAGCGACACGAGCTGCTTTGGGGGGGGCCCGGGCCCCTCTGCCCCCCCCCCTTAGACACGCCTCTAGTGTCTTTGAAATTTCTTTTTTTACATTCATTGGTTCTACCATCCATTTGGGTATTTGTTACTTCACCAGAATTCGTATCTGATGATGATATCCCTTCGTTGTCGCTTTCCAATTGATCTACAGAAATATTTTCTATATTAGGATCGTTATTCTCATTATTTTCCAAAATTAATGGTAACTCATTCGTTACGTTGTTTGTTTTGGACCTGAAATAATAAAGAATTAGACACATATTTAATATTTATGAACGAGAAGACATGAAAGATATTTTGTGAGTACAAAAAGTGTAATTCACGCCCTAGTGCATTAAGTTGAACTTTATAAACTACGCGTAAAATTTGTACTTTACGTATTTACGGCGTCAAAAAACTTCACTTCTCCAATGGAATTCTAATTTCGGTTCACAGATGTATTTTTTTGAAAATACAAAATTTTTACTTACTTGTATTTGGATAGCCTAGCGATTCTTGTTTTTGTACTAATGCGCCTTATACTCAAACTTATTCTTTTTTAAGGACCAACGTCTCTCCAACAACGTTTGCTTTCCTTATTCATATCGTCCAACAGCCTTAAATCACTAATTGTCTTTTAAAAATGTATTCTAAGCACAACTTATACTTTACGAACTGAACTAAACCGAAATAGAAGAGCAATAATCCAAACGAAAAACCTAGAAACACACGATTACAACGTATTTACGTACCACCACTGTCGAGTTGTTTCTATCCCGATATTGTTTTTATGGGCATATGTTGGCTACCTGCAAGCTCCACCTTTTCCCTTCCTCCCGTCAGACCCTTGCACCCCTCATAAACTGTTCGTAGAAAGCCTGACAGTGTTAATCGTTAATCCGTTGATATCTGTTCCAACTTAACCGCTGTTGTCATACCTATGTCAAAAGTATTTTCCATACTTTTGAACATGAATGCCTCTGTTATGGTACTTACTTACCCCATAGGTAGTTCTCTTTCTGTTTTGAACTTGAAACTAACATGTGTCCTGAAATTAGGCACTGATTACCAGTTTCTCAGAAAACCGCTGCCAAAAAATCGGTTAGTAGCGGTGAGTAGTGGTTACTATCGGACCATACCCTAAGCACCTGCGCTAAGTAGTGAAATGATCAAACGTCAAATGAAAGAAATCTCCTTGCAGTTTTCTTTCTCACTCGCACGCCTCGGCAAAATATATCTAGTTTTGTTTATGTTTCACTCGTTCCTCGTCACTTGACGGTGCCGTGCGGAAACTAATCGGTATTGAATTAACGATTAACGGACTTCTGCATATTAACGAAAGTTAACGTATCTGTTAACCTTTTTAAAAGTTAACTTGAAAGTTAATCCGTTAATCAAAATGTTAACTTCGTTAATTAACGATTAACGGATTAACGAGTTAATGCCCAGCTATGGCTACTTCCATCAATTAATTGAAGGGACAAACTGTATAGATGGATTGAAAATTGATTTTTTTCTTCGATTGATTTCAAATCACTAATTCAACCATTTGACATAATAATCATGCCTTGATTAACGAAAACGTCGGATATCTTTCTTATTTAAGAGAAGAACAAGAATACCCAACACAAAGCATGAAAAAACATTCGACATAGTTGGTGGGCATTCTTGAAAACTGGCGGTAAATCAAATCATCTTCTGAACAATTCTTTCAGGACAGTCTCAACTACTTACACAGTAGGTTTCAGGCTGAGACCTGTCAGAAAAAACTCCCCTGGCTGATACCACGAAAAGGGCGTTGCATTATATCATCATAAACATGGAGTCGATGATGGCACTACCTTGTACCGATGAGTGGTTAAATAGTCCGAAACCTGCAAGTGTGCCGGTCCCAATAAATGAATTGCCAAAGGCAAATGCAAGAAACCTGCACTGGCACCGGTCGAATAAAATAATGCAACGCACTTCGTGGTATTGGGCAGGAAAGCAGTTATTTTCTAACAGGTGTCAGCCAGAAACCTACTGTGAAGGTAGTTGAGACTGGCCTTAACGAATTGTTCGAAAGATGATTAGAAAAGGGGACTGAGGGGTAAGATAAAAGAAGCTATATAAATCTTTTAGAATATATTACATAATCCTTTTTAGAAGTCGTAATATGACAAATGAATACCACGAAAACATCTCACAGAGTATAAACTTACAAAGATCACAAAAAACTTGTTTCAATTTCATAATTTGTTTTCATCATTTCTTCTATCATTTTTCTGTTTATTCCTCAATTTCTTGACGGCTTCTGGAGGTGCTGGATATAATTTTTCTTTCCTCACTACTGGGGTGAAATCCAAATTGGCAATCTGTGGAGCTCGTGATGAAAAATTTTTGAAATTTGTTTCTTTATCAGTCTTACCTGAGGCAAAACTGCAACAACATAACTGCGGTATCGCGGGTGATTTGCTATCGGATTCCCATGAAATGTAACACTCCTTAATTGCTTCAGCGCTCTCAATTTGTAAATTTGATCCAAATCCACTACACAGTTCCCGTGGAAATACAGAATTTTGAGTGATTTGAATTTGAGAATACACTGAAAATAATAATGATAGTAACAGTAATAAAAATACAACGCCACACCCAAGAGGTAGGTAGACTCGGCAGATCGGGGCCTATAACACAACCTCTACAAGTTTAACAAGTGTATAAATAAATTATACAAGTGTAGATATTCTGTAACATAAAGTAACTTGTAGTTACTAGTGGGGCACTGGTAAGTACGAGACTTTCTCTACAATTGTAGTATCTTTCCGTAACACGAAAATGAGACTTGTACAGTTGTGTTACGGAATTGTCGACAATTGTAGACCTATCTTGATCGATAAGTAGATTGAGCGTACTAGTGTAGTGAAGTCTTTCATCGTGAGCGTGTATCTATAATTCGACTGTCGATATGTGGTCAAGCGATTCGGATAGTGAAAACGAAAATGGTCGTGCAGTATATCGCTATCGGGAGAGAATTAACTTTGTCATACTGACAGACGGGGAATTTGTGGAGAGGTTCTGACTAAGTCGACAACAGTGTGACAGTCTTCTTCAAGATATAGGTCCAGCCATAGCGAATATAACGATTCGATGGTATCGCTATTACAAAAACTGCTTATTGCTCTGCATTGGTTTGAAAACGGAGCAGGTAATTAAATAAATTGTCTTGTAGGAACAACATACACAAGTGTAGAATATTTTACTTGTAGCTACAAATACATGAAATTCTCTTATGTTAAGAGAAATTAGGATACTTGTAGCTATAAGCAAATTACTTGTAACTTGTAGACTTGTTACAATTGTATATTTGTGTTATAGGCCCCGTCTTCAGAGTTGATGGGCAAGAACTAAGTTTCTGCTACCAACATGCTTGCATTCCGATTTTACTCTACTCCTTTGGAGTATATGGATTGTGGAAGAGTTGCGGCAAATTGGCGTAAAAACTCGTAAAATGATGCATTTGTACAGACGCATGCATGCCAAATCGTCCGTCTCACGTTTATATCTACTTAGACGACAAGGGAGCTCTGAACACAAGTTGCGTTCGAGTTGAGAAGCCCAATCGAGCGAGCAGGGCATTCAGTGCATCGAACGGGCTATTAATGTCATTGAATTCAACTAAACAGAACTTGCCCCGAGTTGAAAGGCAAATTCCATGTGAACACTTCCTTTTAATGGTTGAAAACCACCCAATTGAAATTCTGGGGAGATGATACCAAGACAAAGTACTATAGTTCAATTAGTCCAAGAGGCCACGACACTAAACCTATAATGATAGGGCACCCAAAGGTAATACATATAATTCGATATTTCATTCGTGAGAGAACAAAAAATGGCCCTGCTGCCAAGTCTAGGACCGGCCAACGCCATAAAGAAAATTAACAAAAACATTTTTTTAGGTTTCTGTAATGATAAGTCTCCAGTATTGTGATTGATCCTCCAAACAGCGGAGGGGAGGGAATATATGAAAAAGCAGTGCAGCCTTCTCCAAACAGTGGACAACATGGCAGCAGCAGCGTTTGAAAGTCGCCCTCCGAGCAACCGATTTTGCGTTTCGGTTAATGGATTTTACGTATCGTTGAATGTTTAAACACATGAAATCGCCTATTTCATGCGATGTTTTTTGATTTTTCTGCAATCTCAACTGTTGTTTTATACTCAATCAACGACACGTCAAATCCATTGGTCGTGGTAGTAGCTGGCGTATTTCTATAATACAAATCGAAAAAAACCGGCCGATTGCTAATAAAACCGAATTAAAACGCAAAATCGGTTGCGCGGAGGGCGACTTTCAAACGCTGCTGCCGCCATGTGTTCCACTGTTTGGAAAAGGCAGCACTGCTTTTTCATATAATCCTACCCCTTCTCCTTTCGGGGAAATGATTACAATACAGTAGACTCATCTTTACAGAGACCTAAAAAAAATTTTTTTTGTTTATTTTTTTATAGCGTTGACCGGTTCTAGACATGGCAGCAGTGTCATTTTGTGTTCTCCTATGAATGAAATGACGAATTATACGCATGACTTTTGGGAGCCCTATCATTATAGGTTTTGTGTCGTGGTCTCTTAGATTAAATAGGAATATAATTTCGGGTAAGTTGCAAAAATATCCGCTTTACCTCATCTATCTCCGTTATTCTATTGAAAGACAAGTCAATCCAGCCGAGCTCATTGGGATATTCCAAAACTGCTTCCACGAGGTCATCCATATGTCGAAAATTTTCCAGTATATTGTTGTTCATTAAAATTGCTTTTGTTAGGAATTTTCTGTTTGCTCCTCTTACCGGCACACCATTCATCCTGGAAAATCTCACACCCTGAAGTCCTACGTCTAAAACAATATTATACTATTGGAGAATGTTATATGATATTGAGAAAAGATTATAAATGAACACGACTTTCTTCAAACATGAGTGTCTGGGTGAGTGATAGAGCAGGGTTTTCCAATCTATGGGTCGCGAGCGAATTTTTAGTGGGCCCCAAATATCGAAATAAATTGGACAAATCAAATGCACTGAGATTAAAAGTAACTCGAGTTGAAGTTGATGTCAAAACTGTAGTGGCAACACATTTCATCCTTCCCATAGAACTAACTTTTTGATGTAGTTATTCGATTAAGTACAAAAAATTGTATCTGAACTTTGGTTTTCATCAGAAAAATCTGTCTATGAATATTGGTAACGGTTAAATATTCTAGAGGTGGGTCTCGAGTTCGGTTACTTGTTTTAGATGGGTCGTACCTAGTCCAGAAAACTTTGGGAACCACTGTCTAGAGGAAGGGAGTGTGGCTTCATCTGAATTTATGAAAAACTAGTTTGTAGTTGGTTCATTGAGTCTTCAGTAATAAAAGGAACTTCTGTTCTGAGGATCTCTCTGATACCTGCACACACAAAAATTAATTGAAATGCAGTTCATACATGTAGATTCAACTTATTTACAATACATTTTTACTTGGTCGCGATGGGGTAATTGATTATGACGATATAGTTGTCATCACCATTATTTTCTGACTGTTAAACAATTATGCTATTTCGTATTTCAACGATATATCAAATGCATCTAAAATGGCGTATGGATGGCACAAAAAGTATTTTCATACTGAGGACATTGGTGTTTAATTTTCAATTTATTACGCCATAGATAAAATTTGTGAACTTATTCTTTTCTGTACCGATCACAATGTTCAACTATTTTGCAAGGTGTATGTTTTGTATTATAATATAATGAAAATCAGTTCAAAATATTATACTTGGCAACAGCACAATACGTAGAGAAGACAACCAGAACTCAATTAAAAACTGTCACTTTGACGTTTTGTTGTTGTCAAGAAGTTTTGTAATTTCGAGCAGCAAAACTCATTCAATAAAGTTATTGGCAAGCGTTGTTTGCTAAAATTCATTCATAATCCGAATTAGTGCATGAAAAAGCTCACGACACTAAACATTGGCTACTTCGAGCCGGATATAATCAGCAGAAGGAAGAAAATATCATAGACAATTCATCACATCAAACCAGAATTCAACATATGCAGTCAGGTCCTTCGCAGCTCAGAATCATATCGAATCCTAGTTTACTTCAAGAAGATTGCAGAAAACTGATCAAGTTTGAAAAGTCAAGGAGTCAGGGCCGTAATCAGCTCTTTCGGTGAGGTAAGCAGGAAATATTCGAGGTTATATCATTTTCATTGAAAATATCTCTAATTTGAACTTGCTTACTGCTGTAAGTTACACTTTTCGCATTAGAATGTCTGAAGAAATCAAAGCATTGAATTACAAACGAGGTTCAATCAAAGCTCAACTGACGCGATTTTCGAAATATATAGCAGATTTCAACGATGCTTCCAAACTTAACGAATTATATTCACGTTTAGAAAAGGCCGAGCTTCTTTGGAATAACTTCGATGAAGTACAATCATTATTAGAACTCAATGATGCTCTTATTGATCATTCTCAAGAAAGAATTGATTTCGAAAATAACTATTTCAAATCAATTGGAGCTGCAAAAGATATGATAGCACAAATGAAAGGTCTTGACGGTAATATATCTCCAGTTCCTTCGAACAACATAATTTACAGTAGTCAAAATAACAGTACAAATCTACCCAAATTAAATTTACCCGAATTTCATGGATCTTACGAAAAGTGGTTGCAGTTTGCAGACACGTACAAAGCTATGATTCACAACTGTGTTTCTTTAAGCAAAATTCAAAAGTTCTGGTATCTGAAATCATGCTTGAAGGGTGATGCAGTTAGCATTTTGTCTGCTTTGGAAGTTTCTGAAGCAAATTATACTAAAGCGTGGGATCTCCTATGCGAGCGATATGAAAACAAGCGTGCTTTAGCTCAAATACATTTGAAGGCAATCATTAACATACCAGTTATTCAAAAGGAATCACATATTCAGCTACGAAATATTATCGATTCTGTAAAACAACACATGCAAAATCTCGAATCATTGGGGTTACCTGTGAATCAGTGGGATACGATAATTATATATATTGTTTCTTCAAAATTAGACTCCATTACTAGAAGAGAATGGGAGGAATATATTTTAAAAATAACATTAATTTTTCCCACATTCAAGGATTTTACGACATTTCTCAATCAAAGGTGCCAGTTTCTAGAGGGCTTGTATTCCAACGATAAAACCACTCATGCTACTCAAAAGTACATATCAAAGAAAATATTTGATTCTTCCACAACTCATGTTGCTACTACAAATCCTTTTTGTATTTTTTGCCACAAGGATCATTTTATTTTTTCCTGTAGTGAGTTTTTGAAATTGAGCATACAAGATCGTCTTAATAAAATCAGAAAACTTAAGGCTTGTACAAACTGTCTCCGTAAAGGTCATTCACAAAAAGAATGTAATAGTTCATTCGTCTGCAAAAAATGTTCGCTGAAACACAATACTCTTCTCCACTTGGAGAAAGACCAAATCAAACATAATGTGAATGATATTCAGTCCCCTTCATCAGATACTGAATTAACACAAAATCAGTCAGAATCAGTCTCACATGTATCTCAATCGACTCTTGTTTCAAAAAAGGAAAATTATGATTCAAACATCATTCTATCTACGGCAAACGTACTCATTTCAGATAAATCTGGTAAATTTCATAAATGTCGAGCTATTCTTGATAATTGCTCCCAATCTAATTTCATCACACAAAAACTCTTCAACATTTTGGACTTACCTTTGTCCAAAGTAGCTCATTCAGTGGAAGGTTTCGGTTCGAATATCACTTCCGTAATTCAGAAAACAGTCGCAACAATCAAATCTACCACGAATTCATACACTCAGAAGGATTTACATTTTTTAATTTGTAACAAAATAACGAAGGATTTACCTTCAGTTCCGTTTGATATATCCTATTTGAGGATTCCTCAGAACATTGTACTTGCTGACGAAGCATTCAATAAAACTGGTCCAATTGACATGCTCATTGGAGCCTCCATTTTCTGGGAGTTAATGTGCATTGGACGCATTAATATCGTTCAAAATCACACGGTTTTACAAAAAACCAGACTTGGTTGGATATTTTCAGGACCTCTACCATCATATGATTCAGTCACGAATCCAGTATGTCATCTTACAACAGTTGATAATAATGTTCAAGACATGCTCGAACGCTTCTGGAAACTTGAGGAATGTCAGCCTTTGGTGAAATATTCCCAAGAAGAAGCGGAATGTGAAGCACATTATGTTAAAACCACGACTCGAGATTCATCAGGTAGATTCATTGTAAGTTTACCAATGAAAGAAGACGTTAATCAATTGGGTGATTCATTTAACACCGCTCTGAAAAGATTTTATTCAGTTGAGAATAAACTAAATAAAAATCCTGATTTCAAGAAACATTATGTTTCATTTATGTCTGAGTATGAAGCTCTTGGGCATATGACAAATATAAATATATCATGCGACAATTTTCAAAATCCCATTTATTATCTACCACATCATGGAGTCTTGAAAGCTTCAAGCAGCACAACAAAATTACGCGTCGTCTTCGACGGCTCTGCGCCTACCTCTACGGGTATTTCATTGAACGATGTGCTGAAAATAGGTCCTACAATTCAAGATGACTTATTCACTATAGTCACTAGATTTCGAACTCATAGATACGTGGTAACTTCTGATATAGAAAAAATGTATCGTATGGTAAATATTCAGACTTCTCAGCGTGATTTACAACGCATAGTATGGCGTTCGGATCCCTCAGAAGAACTTAAGCATTTTCAATTAAACACTGCTACATATGGTACAGCAAGTGCCTCATTTCTTTGTATCAGATCTTTATATCAACTTGCCAATGAAAATAAAGATGAGTTCCCAGAAGCATGTGAAATCATCAAAACCAGTTTTTATGTTGATGACTTGTTAACAGGTTTTGATTCTATAGAAAGTGGTAAGCGTATCATATTGGAACTTATTCATATTCTCAGTTCAGCTGGCTTCAGTCTCCGTAAATTTGTCTCAAATAACCATTCTATTTTGGAAGGAATATCGGGCAATAATTCCTGTTCAATTGAAAAATTCATCTCTGATGACAGCATAACAAAGGCTCTTGGTTTAATCTGGAATTCAGTTGATGATGTATTTCAGTTCACCATTACCCCAAAGCATAGCTCTCATGTTTCAAAACGCATTGTGTTATCAACTATTGCTCAAATATTCGATCCTTTAGGTCTTCTAGGTCCTTGTACTGTCAAGGCCAAGCTCATTATACAAAGACTGTGGGAATTAAAGCTCAATTGGGACGAAAGCCTACCAGTCGATTTACATCATTCTTGGCTCGAATTTTCAGACCAGATGTCTGATTTGAATAAAATTCGAATTCCTAGACATGTCATATGTCCAAACCCAGTTTCAATGGAATTGCATTGTTTCGGAGATGCATCAGAAAAGGCTTATGGTACTTGTTGTTATCTTCGATCGAGTGATCAAAAGGGAAACATTTATGTGAAATTAATTTGTGCCAAATCGCGAGTTGCACCGCTCAAAAAAATTTCCCTACCGAAGCTTGAACTCTGTGCAGCTTTACTTTCGATACAGTTGACTCAAAGAGTACTGAAAGCGATTAAAATCAAAATTGAAAATATACATTATTGGACAGACTCTACGATTGTCCTCTCATGGATCTCGACAGAGCCTCATCGTCTGAAAACTTTCGTTGCAAATAGAATAACGGAAATTCAACAATTTTCAAAATTTGATCAATGGAATCATATTCCAACTGAAGAGAATCCAGCAGATGTTATATCTCGAGGTAGAAATCCAAGAGAATTATTGGAATGCCATAGTTGGTGGACAGGGCCTGTTTGGCTCTCAAACGAAAAAGGTTTTTGGCCTGAGAAAGGATTTTCATTTGGAATGGAAATTCCAGAATTGAAGAAAGTTGAATCAACTTTACTTTCTCAAACTCATGACACACATATTCTTGATCGTTATTCCTCAATCACAAAATTACAAAGAGTCATAGCGTACTGTTTACGTTTCTTGAATAATACAAAAACTGTGAATACTCGTTTAACGGGGCATTTATCATCGAGTGAACTTGCGAATTCTATGATACTCTTATGTAAATTTGTCCAAAGACATTCATTTTCCCAAGAAATACATTTTTTGAAAATGTCGAAATCGCTTCCATCAAAGAGTCATATATTATCTTTGAATCCATTTTTAGATGAAAGAGGTCTCATCAGAGTAGGTGGAAGATTGAAAAATGCTAACATCCCGTACAATTACAAACATCCAATTTTGTTACCTGCTAGTGGTAATTTCATCAAACTAATTATCAAACATGAACATATTAGACATTTGCATGCAGGAGTACAAGCTACTTTAGCAGCTGTGAGGCAAAATTTTTGGCCAATCGCTGGTCGTAGTACTGTTCGGAAGGTTTTGAACAATTGTGTGATTTGCTTCAGAGTCAAACCCACTGAAACAAAATATCAAATGGGAGAAATTCCATCCTCTCGACTCAAACCTCAAAGACCTTTTATTACCACTGGAATTGATTTGGCTGGCCCATTTCTCATCAAAGATGGAAAGACTAAAAATAGAAAAATTGTCAAATGCTATTTATGCATATTTATTTGTTTTGTTACGAAGGCAGTTCACCTCGAGCTGTCTGACGATCTTTCCACAGATTCATTTGTTAAATGTTTAATAAGATTCACATCTAGAAGAGGGTTTTGTACTGATATTTATACAGATAACGGCACCAATTTCGTAGGAGCTCAAAGAGAACTCAAAGACATATTACTCAAAATAAGAAAGAATAATAAATTCTTGGAATTTTTGGCATCGAATCGAATAAATTGGCATTTTTCACCCCCAAATGCACCTCATTTCGGAGGTCTTTGGGAAGCTTGCGTTAAATCTGCTAAATTCCATCTCAAAAGGATACTTGGTAACTCCCATCTAACATTCGAAGAGTTCTATACGATAATAACACAAGTTGAAGCTGTTTTGAATTCGAGACCATTATCACCCTTGTCAAACGATCCAAATGATCTGACCTCTTTAACGCCCTCGCATTTCCTCATTGGAGAGCCACTTACTTCCCTACCCCAGAATGACTTGAGGGAAGTTCCTTCCAATCGGCTTTCCCATCTCAAAAGTATTCAGCAGCAGTTGCAGCACTTCTGGCAGCGATGGTCTAATGAGTACATCAGCAGTCTGCAAGAAAGATCCAAATGGCGACAACCTCAACAAAATATCAAGGTCGGCACTATGGTACTTCTGAAGGATGACAATTCACCTCCGCTCTGTTGGAAGCTTGGAAGAATAACTGAAGTGTTTCCAGGAAAAGACAAAATAGTTCGAGTTGTTGAATTGAAAACTGCAAATGGTGTATACAAACGGCCAGTTACGAAAGTCTGTGTACTTCCCTTAGAAGCTAATATTCAATGAACTTTAAAATGTTATAGACGTTTCTTTGTTTTGAAAGTGAGCCTTTCAAGAGGGGCGGAATGTTTTGTATTATAATATAATGAAAATCAGTTCAAAATATTATACTTGGCAACAGCACAATACGTAGAGAAGACAACCAGAACTCAATTAAAAACTGTCACTTTGACGTTTTGTTGTTGTCAAGAAGTTTTGTAATTTCGAGCAGCAAAACTCATTCAATAAAGTTATTGGCAAGCGTTGTTTGCTAAAATTCATTCATAATCCGAATTAGTGCATGAAAAAGCTCACGACACTAAACAGTGTACCTATTCTACATGATAATTACAGTATATTGCATTGTGATGGGTTTTGGAATTCTTGGAATGCGAGGCAAATTGTACGTTCCTTTGTTCATTTTAAACGGTGATTTCAGTTCGAGTATCATGATGAAACGTGATTATAATTTGAGGGAAAGAGTTGGAGAAGGTGGATTGAGTGAAAAGGGCACATAACAAATAAAATTGGGTACGGATTGTCCTATTTTTGTGCAAAAATGAATAGCAATAACTTAACTCGGAATAAAGTGAGCGCTGCATTTGAAGACTTCGGATTTGTGCTTAGCAGCATAAAATTCCTATGTTGGTCTGATGAATTTTCTAAATTAGGTGGCGGTCGAAAGAAAGTCTGCAAAATGTATTTGCGAATGATAAAAAGGTATACTTAAAACACATCGACGCACAAATTTCGCAAAGTATCGAGAAAAATTTAGTAACAACTCAAGTATTTTATGGCGCTGTACACGGATCCGAAGTGAAAATAGGGCGATCTATCTACGTTCCGAAGTTATGGCCCTTCAAATTTCGCTAGTTGGGTCATATATCAGCTTACCTCCAATATTCCCTGCACGTTCTGGGTACACAGTCTACCTGCTCACAACTTTTTACCGAATCATAAACATTTATAACCTTTAAATCTTACTTTTTTTTTTTCAAGTTATGTATGAAAAAATGCTTATGAGCTGGTAAAAAATCGTTAAGATAGAAAGATTTGTACCGTCCATCTGAACAATAAAAACTCAAGTTTTTGATCGTGTTCTGGTGCTGAAAAGAAGGTGGGTTATGTATTGTTCTAGATTTTGAAGCGCCATAATTTCGGAAAGAAGGGAGATTACCAAACGAACCTTTACCCAAATTCTAAATAGTTTTCCAGAACACGCAGGAATTCGGAAATACATCAACAAATGATATAATTATTTCGAATTCGAAATGCACTTTCGTACCCCCCCAGATTACGACGTGGGGTGCTCATATAAGTTTCCGATAGCGGCACAAAATAACAACTGACATTCTCTTCAGACTTGAAAACACTGTTTTCTGCCATTTTCGTATAAAATATAACGATGTACTTACTTTCCATGAATTTTGCTACGCTGATAGTTTTCATGTGTCGGAAAGAAAAATCTGCTGGTTTACCGGTAGATAGAAGGAGTGCGGTATCCGTCATGTTGAACCACCATGAAAGTCATGAAAAATTTATGATTTTCCACCCATAAACTCAAAGAGAAACTTCCGTTTCGAAAGAAGGTGATGTAGGTACTGTCACGAATGAAGGAACATGTCATTCGATATTAATTCGTACATCGTGTTACCATCTCTTCACAAGCCCTAATTCTTTATATCGGGTGTACGAGAACTTGGTGTACACGAAGGTCTGTCAGTCGTCAATATGGATTAATATTGTTCTCCATATATTCTGATATTTTTTGTAGCTTCATTGAAGTGTTTAAGGAGATGACATTTTTTTGCTGCTTTACCCAATAACAATCTTTCTTATATTGTAACTGTTCAGAAAAGACTGAAGTTTTCAATACATATAATTCTTGATTGAATCACCTTGTGCCCATATCTGTTCACATTGGAACTCGTGTAGCTCTATTAATATGAATATTAGTGCAACTTTCATACACATATGTACCTCAGTAATGCTTGATCTTCTGATGTCTATCAGGATTCCAATAATTGATTTTTGATTGATATTCCTCATTAATTTTTTAACTTCAATTCGAGTTTTTATTCAATCTGTAGTTGCCATTTCTATTTATTTAAATTTTCGAAATAACTTTCTCAAAATGAATAATAATTCTCTGATAGGAAAGCATATTCTGATTCTGAAGAAATTAAGCGCCATCTTGAGCTTATTTCCTGATGCAAAAGAGGACCTAGCACTATGCTCGCAGCTTCAGAAAGTTTGAAGTGAAGTCCATAGTTTGCATCCAGTGCAAGGGAGTCAAAAGTGGCCAGTTTCCTGAGCTCGAATTATCCACAGATGATATGCTTGACAATAATGAAGTTAACGAAGAATTGTCGGTGCCCTCTCGGATGATTTCGAAAACATTCTTTACGAGACGACTTTTTCCCATTTGAGAAAATGATCTGGTAATAAGAATGAAATATTAAAAAAGTTTCCCCCAGAAAACAGCCCGCAATTTGAAGTTTTATTTCACTGAGATGATCCTTTTCCCGAAGTGTTAGATCCGAAATGGAAAATCTTCCTTGAATTGAATTGAACTGGCCGATACTTGATGAAAATCCATATTAACAAAAAATATATTACAGTTTCCTGTATGATTTTCACTCACAATGGGTTTACAAAACCGCGACACGTGTTTCGCTATTACAATAGCTTCTTCAAGCAAGATAAATAAATCACTATTCTATAATACGCTATTTATATACAGTACGTAGGCCAAACGGGAAGATCTTTCAACACTCGCCTAAGAGAACACAGAGCTAGTTTTTTGAATGGAAAAACAAATTCTACTTATGCAAGTCACCTCATTCTGGAAGGTCATGAGTTCAACCACGAGTTCAAAATAAGGCATTTTGAGCAGAAACTTAACCTTCTAGAAAGCTTGGAAATCAATAGAGGGAAAAATTCAGAATATTTATTGAATGATCAGGTTGAATTAAATAGCTCCCCATTGTTGAATATGTTCCCGTCCAATAATTCTATTTCTAGGAATAATCTTCGTAGTAACTAATTAGTACTTGGACAAATTATAGGTCGAATATCGGACCTAAGTCGGACCTTTATTGTAAGAGACGTTCGACCTACTGTATATAAATAGCGTATTATAGAATAGTGATTTATTTATCTTGCTTGAAGAAGCTATTGTAATAGCGAAACACGTGTCGCGGTTTTGTAAACCCATTGTGAGTGAAAATCATACAGGAAACTGTAATATATTTTTTGTTAAATCTTCCCTGATTAACCTCAGGTGATTAGATTTTAGAATGAGAAATCCACATGTCCCTATAAGAATATAATTATAAGATTATACACGATCTGATTGACAGCAGGTTTCCAAGGTACATTTTTATAGGATTTAGGTCAAGATTATTTCTTTGTAGGTTGACGAAGCTCTTTTACTTTCTTCAGCGCTTCTGTTGGAGGAAGGAAAGATTTCTCAGTTGGGACGACCGGTGTGAAATCCAAATTAGCTATCTGAAACAAAAAAGTAATAAATAAATATTCAATGCGTATCGAAAAAATAACGACAATTAAAGATGAATGGAATTTGATTTCTATGGTATTCACTGCAGGCACCAAATATAAGACTGGGTGGCAGTGACATTTTTTCAACCATTTCTTCACAGTCCGTCCTTGGAATAGAAAATGAACTGAGCTAACACGAATATTTATCTGAAATCTAGTTTTTGCGCTCCGCTGTACTTAATATAAAACTCGTAATTTTTGTTTTTTGTTTCTGAACATTAAGCCCCATAACTTTTCGCCAATCTCACGATTAAACTAGTTCAAGTGGAAGGCATGAATTGACTAGCGCAGTACATGTATGAAATCATTGTTTACTGTCATTAGAGTGTAGCTTGTTGCCACTTCGACTTTGTTTTACAGTAGATATTACAAATCAATCGAACAATCAATCATTTATTCATCATCTGAAATTATTGTATATGTTACAAAATATAACGTATGCAAAAGCTTATTGGACCAGTAAAAAAATATTACATAAGGTTTGAAGTCCTTATACTATTCAATCTTAAATCACACTCATACATAGATAAATACATACTCACATATGAATCGTTATAGGGTAAAATTATTACATCACAAAATAGAAGTTTAAAAATTTCTCGGTAGAGTGAAACGCCATTCTTGATACATATTCACTAAATGTTCTATTTTATTTTGATTCATTTTCTATATAACCAAAGAGATCCGAAAATCAAAGATAAAACTTCACCTGTTGGTAGGTGTGTGAATTCTGTCCTACTCCAAGTCTGGAAAAGGACTGTCACTTCTAGTGTAATAGTCATAAATGTCACTTCTCTTATTTCTGGTTGGTTTATCACAAATCAAATGACAATAAGAAGATATATGTGAAGAGATGGCAAAGTAATTATTCATAACTTAAGAAAGGTGTTTCTACACGATTTCAGATTCCGCATCCCTGTCATGCATCTAACAATTCTTTTTTTCATAGTGAACACCCCTCCGAAATGTGTCGAGGCACTCCAGAAAGACCGTATGACAATATTGACTGTACAAGACCAAAATATGCAACTTTCAAAACGTTCAATGGAACAGTATTTTTCACTGTCCACTGTCATATCAGTGTGTTTTTCCCAAGTCATTTTATTGTCTAGTACAATTCCTAAAAATTTTGTAGAGGCAACCTCTTGAATACAATGACCATTCACTTTTAATATACTGTTGAAATTGTGACATATATTTTTTGGTAGAAAAGTCATGAAGACCGTTTTGCTTTCATTCATTGTTAGACCATTGACCAGTATGAAGATCAGAGGTCCCAGGATAGATCCCTGTGGTACGCCGGTTTTAGCGTAAACTTTTCTAGATCTAGCATTGCCAATAATAACCACTTGTTTCCTTTCAGTTAGATATGATTCAATCCATTTGTTAGCATTGCCATTAATGCGGATGATTTGTTGTCCAGTGATTCATTATATAAATGTGCTTGACTCACTTATTGCGGATGAGTTTAATTTATTTTTCCGAAAGCCATGCTGATTAGGGAAAATTATGTCATATTTCTCAGAAATATTAACTGCCCTTACATTGTGGCAAGATTCGAATAGTTTGCCGATTTGGCGCTGCAAGCTCTGTAGTTGGTTATCTCACTCCTGGGACCTTTATCTTTATCCCAATCTTAACGATGCTAATGAAAAATTATTGGAAACTTTCAATTCATGTTCTTCTTCAAAAAAATATTCTCACACAAAAATTCAAAACCATGGTTTGATAGTCAGCTTGCAAATTTAATAAAAAAGCGCAACAAACACTTCAATAGCAAAAAGAAACATCCTGATTCAGAATATCATTCAGAGAATTATAATTTTTTCAACAAATTAGTTAAGAAAACAACACGCGAAATAAGAAATATAAATATTATCAAGAACAGTTCAGCAATTCAACTCCCAAATTGACGTGGAAAGGTATTGAATCATTACTCAATAATTCAACTGGCTATAAAGGAAAAATCAAAAGTTTAAATGTGAATAACATGAAAATAGACGAACCACTTGAAATTCGTGAGACATTTAAAAAACATTTCGTTACAATAGGTTGTGAATTATCACATGCCATCCCTCGCACCCCAAAATCAATTGAAGATCATTCAAACATTCCATCCATGTTTTTGAAACTCTTCTGTTTCTGAAATAGAAGATATTGGATTTGAAAAAAGCGTCTGGTATTGATGAAATTAATGTAAAAATTGTGAAAGCAGTCAAAAGTGAAATATCGCAGATTTTACAATTTATAATGTCTAGATCTTTCGAAACTGGAATTATACCAAATAAAATGAAAATCGCAGAAGTTTCCCCCATTTTCAAAAATGGTAAGAAAAATGATTTAAACAATTACCGGACAATTTCAGTACTTCCATTTTTTGCTAAAATTTTAGAAAAATTGATGCATATTAGACTTCTAAATTTTCTGAAAAGCAATAATCTTTTATATGATGGTCAGTATGGTTTTCGCAGATCTAGAGATACAGTGATAGCAGTATTGGATGTCATTTCTGAAATTCAAGCGGAAATTGATGAAAATAAAAAATGTTGTCCCTTGTCTCTGGATTTGTGCAAGGCCTTCGATACCGTTGACCACAGCATACTGATAAAAAAATTATTCAATAGAAGAATCAGAGGTAATCTCTTCGAATGGGTCAAAAATTATTCATGTGATGGAATACAGTATGTTTGTATAGATGATCAAAAAAGTTCCTTTCGAAATATTTCCTGGATCAATTCCAAGGATCAATTCTCGGTCCGCTTTTATTCCTCATTTATATAAACTCACTACCAAACTTGATGTTGAATGAAATAGTCAAATTATTTGCTGATGACACCACCATCATATATTTTTCGGACAGTTATGAAAAAATCAAAATTGATATGCAATCCGATTTGGATAGAATTCTCATTTGGTTACATCAACATAAATTAACACTGAATTTCAATAACTCCTCATATATGAACATAGTCAACGCCACATCCGATCCCATAATTCTCAATAACAATTCTTACAAATATAAAGAAATAACTAGATTCTTAGGTTTATATATTGACGAAAAATTATCGTGGAATAAGCACATTGAAAAAATTCGAAAAAAAAGTATCTTCTCCTATTGGAATTCTTTCCAAAATATGATACTTCCTTTCTCTGAAAAATTTTGAAGAATATTTATTTTAGTCTTATTTATTCACAACTAAATTATTTTATTTCTATCTGGGGTACTGCAAGTAAATCTATAATGAAACCTCTCAAAACTTTACAAAACAAAACAATCTAGTCTATTTACACATTATCTTATTCAGAATCGACATCAAATTTATGCAAGCCAAACAAACTATTGGACATAAATTCTCTTTATAAACTCAAAATCAGCTGTTTAATCCATTATATTAGAAATAATACTAAAAAATCCAATCTTATTTCCAACGAATTTTGTCATATTCACAATTGCTCTAAAAGACACAAAAATTTGTTGGCAATAAAATTGGGAATGAAATTCAATCAAATATTGGCAAAAAACCAATATATCATAATGGTGTCATGATATTTATTTCAATTCCAAATGAAATAAAAGAATATCGATCGACAATAAAATTCAAGCAGAGTTTGGAAAAGTTTTCATTCAGCTGATAGCTATTTAAAAAAAAACTATTTTCTCACACCCATTGTTTTTTTTCTTTTAATTTTTCTTAATTTATATATTCTTTTTCTTCTTCGCTCAAATGACCTTTGCGTAGAGCAATTCCATTTTTGACTGTTCGTTTATACATATTTACGTTTTTTTTCCATTTCCAATATATATATATAGACTTCAATATCTTCATACTACTTGGATATAGTCCTTTTAAAAAAGATATGTTTATAAGATATGGGAGTGGTACGCTCATGACACTAGAGGATAAGGTTAAGAGGATATAAAAACGAAGTGTTTGTCTTGAAATCCTCAAGTCCCAGATCCACATGCGGCTATGTACAATCAATGTTCATAAAATGATCAGCAAAAGCATTAGGAATATTTTCTGGGTCAGATATTGTTTTATCATGATTAGGTATTTGAATTTTTCTTTCTCCCATTATTTTCCATGATTCCTTCGATGAATTGTCAGTATGAATTATTCTTCCATCATTATATGTTGACTTGGTATGTTTTAATTTTTTCATTATAGATTTTTTTAGGCTCTTATAACCTGCTTTTCATTGTTTCACTTCCTGTTGGCTTATAATTTTGCAGCAGTTCACACAAAGTAACATGTATTTGTTTAAGTTCTTGAGTATACCATATATGTTTCTCTTCATATTTAATTTTTTGCCTTTTCGTTAAAATAAAAACGCCTTACATTTCAGACCAGTGCTCACAACCCAAAGAATTGTTAAATGTTGGAACATTACTCTCAGAAAAATCTCTCTAAAAAATTGTTTCTGTTACATTTATTTTCAAATCTATTCGCAGGGAACAGACCTGCAATGCATGATCTGATAAGTGTGAATCTCTTATAATTGTGTTATTTGCATTCAAATTTGTGAAAATTTTATCAAAAAGGGTGCTTGATATGTCTGTGACAAGAGCAGGTTTAGAGATTAAATAAATCAAGTTGAATTCACGAAAAGAAAATATGGAATATTCTGTTCTGATAATTTTCAGAAGAGCGAGTTTCGGGATCCATTCAAATAAATGTAATTGAACTGATATTATTTTTTTCCTCAAGATACAGGAAACTCATTCAGATTGGGTTCAATTAAAATGGAAAACGAAGAAAATAATGCTAGGCAAAGCTCAGATGAGATATTTTTGAGAAAAAGAGATTGTTTTTTAGATAATTTACAAACTTTCAATAGCCGCAATATCTACTGCTACTGGACCACAAGCATGCAGATCCTTCATGAAGAATGTTCCTCTTATTATTGTAAATCCTTGATTTGGGTTGGGACTTTTTTCATCTGTTTCACAGAATTTATTCTCTGCTCAATCATTGATATGAGAAATATATGATGATTCCCGAATAAATATATATTTACAGGAAAGTTTCGTTTTACTATCCATTAATCATGAAGTTTCTCTAGTGTATTTCAATGAAATCATTTTTCAATTATAAACAACAAACAACATAATATTTATGATATTCAACTTGATAATTGTCCACTAATAAAAGTTTAACTATTCATAAGAAACATATACATGCGAAAAGCTATCATTAACATCATCACAACAATCTTTCTATATCCGCACATTGTCAGGAATTTCACTAGTTCAACACAAAGTAGTACCGATGCATTTTGCCGTTACTGAATTCACATGAAATAATCCAATAATAACAAAGAATATTACGACCTCTGCTTGACCTTGGTCATCGTCCATAGATATCTATGAACGATGACCTGGTATTAGAGAGCCTTTTACTTGGATATTAGGCATATACATACATTTCTATATCTCCAGCTATCATAAGCCCACTGTGGACACTTGAATTGATGATACAATGGTTATTAATATAAGCTTGATACCCAATACCTAGTGCTGGGAGTATTCATTGGACAATACCTATGTTTGTAGCAATCATAACAAACATTAGTGATTGAAGGCTGACCAGTCGTTTATATTGGAATTATCTCAGTAGGAGATCTTGAACTTAGTTCAATCTTCACTAATCCCCGTTTGGGTATAATAATATACAGGTAACTGATAATAAGTGTGAAACATTTAAGAAGGTGATTCCTCATCGAAAAAAAGATAGGATTTTTCATATAAAAAGACTTCATTGGAGCATCCCTTGTTGAGATACAGACCCTTAAAAGGGGTACATAAAATTTGTATAACATTTTTTTCTCAAGCACTGAAAAAGTTACAATATTGAAATTAACCTGACGTTTTGTACTACCAAAAAGACACTTAGCCAGCAATTTATTTGGTTTACTCCATGGTTGTAAGGGGTGGAAAACGCAACCCCTAAAATTCATTCCCAATAAAACTTTCTTCTTATTATTTGTTTACCATTTAAAAATTTATTTCCGTTAGCCTGTTTCATTATGAACGAAAAATGTCTCTTGGGTTTTTTGCCCACATAAACCAGTTCGCAGCAAAAAATTATTTTACGAATACCTACAGAGATACATCGTCATAAATGCGAAAATACAAAACTAATCTATCTAGTAGGTCGCTATTAGCGATAGTGACAATTAAATTGGTATGACGCTGTCAGTTTGTGAATTTTCGAAATTGAATTGATTCCGATTGTGTGTTGTTGTTCTGTTCTCAATTTGTTACTTTAATAGTTATACAAATTTCATGTACCCCTTTTAAGTGGCTGTATCTCAACAAGGGATGCTCCAATGAAGTTTCTTTATATGAAAGATCCTATCTTTTTTTCGATAAGGAATCACCTCCTTAAATTTTTTACACTTATTCAGTTAAACTCTGAATAAGAAAATCGCAGAAGTGCTATCCTTGTCCCAAGAATGAAGACATAGAGTAACGAAGTCAAATTGCTAAAAACTAAAAAAATATTTTTGAGAATAATTCGGTCATTTGCTGAGGTCGAAAACTTGGTATTAACATTGCCATCACATTAGGAACAACACATTAGGAACAACAAAACAAACAAAAATATGAACATACCTGATTTGATGCAACGCTCGATGTATAATTAATGAGTATTACTCAGAGTTGTGTGTCTGACTGTTATCAATTGGTATTACTCTTGAAAATATATATTCATTTCAGAAGTATTCATCAAATAAAAGTTATTTGAACTAAACTACTCATCTCAATGCATTGATGTTCATCTTAGGACTATTGTTCGATTAATGAATTCTTGACAATTTCAGTAGATTGCTGCATATTAACTGAAATAATTCAACATGGACTCTACACGGTATCGTGTTTTGTTTTGACAACTTATTGCTGAACATTTCGGAGGCACAGTCAGTATGAATCGCACATGAGAAAAATACAATTTGAACACAAAAAATTGGAGAAAAAATCAGCCGTTTCATTTTATATTGAATATATTATATCTAACTTTAACATTACTTGGGGATTCCATATTGTAGTGAACATTTCATCAAAAATTCTTATTCACCAAGAACAGACTGATATTTATGATATACGATGCATTTTCAGATGAATAAAATTCTGATCATTGGGCAATGATATGGAAGTTTGGGAAAAATTATTCGGCACTATTTTGATTTGATTGTATCACGGTATACAATCAGTTAAAAGCTTGCAATACGGAAAAACTGTTTTGTCTGGCTTATATGATTGGCGTACTTCTTTACAGGTTGTAGGTTCATCTTTTCGCTCATCAGAAAAACTATCGATTGCTCTTCTACATAAGTACACATACTTCCGAATATGTTTTTCCATTTCTCATAATAAATATGAAGAAAACTTGTAATTCAGAGATTTGGTTGAGATCGTACACCAAATGGAATAATCATATAATTATCAAATTTAGTGATCATTGTATTGTATTGCTCGTACTTTTTCAAGATGACTCAACGCCATAAAAGTACGAAAATTGATTCATATATATCTGAAAGGATATCTTTCAGTGAAACCACAATACATATTCAGTGCAACACAGTCTGAAATCTAAATTGCGTGGACAGACCGACAGAGTCAGTCATTTCTATAACTAATCATTGCACCTGTCAATCCACACAGAAGATGGTTGAGGTTGTTCAGTACCCGTTTCTCTCGTGAGGCGCTGGTGAGTTTCAATATTTTACATTAGTATCCAATACATTTCCCATGAATGTAATGAAAAATATTTCATTACATCTGATATGGAGTAGTTTTGAAGGAACAGCTTCCTTTCAAAATTTTGATGTACGTGTTCTTTAGAAATCAAAAATGAGTTAGGATGAAATGATGAGTGGTACTTGCCTGTGGTAGAACCGATATTATATAACCTCTGTAGTTTGGATTATTCGCGATAGGATTCCCATGAAAAGTAACACTCCTCAGCTGCTTCAAAGATCTCAGTTTATATACCTGGTCTAGTTCCGAAATACAGTTGCCATGGAAATACAAGATCTTTAAATTCGTGAACTTGAGGATACACTGAAAAAATGAAACGTGAAGCACAGCCAATTGATAAGTCATTTTCATGTTATATTCCTGACTTACCGTATCTATTTCAGTAATGCGATTGAATGACAAGTCGATCCATCCCAGTTTGTCAGGAAACTCCAGAACAGCGTCAACAAGATTATTGAGGTTTTTGAAATTTCGGAGCCTATTGTTGTTGAGCCAAAACGATCGCGTAAGAAATTTTTTATTTTCTCCTTTTTCAGGAACCCCAGCTACTCTCGTATATCTTGCCCCCTCCAAGCCAATTTCTGAAATCAATTATATTGCGATTGTGGTGATGTTTCACATATCAATCAATAAACGATGAGATTGAGAACTAGAATGTACCCCAAGTATAAAACCAAAATGATATCTCTTGCACTCGACGCGCGTTTCTCTTATAAAAGGTTGGCATCTTCAGAAGTATCAATTTTCTTCTCTATAAGATGCAAACCTTGTTAGCAAAACACGCTTCAAGTGCAAGTAATATGCGGATTAATATGTGGAAATAAAGGGCCCTTTATTTTTTCCACATGGTGTTCGTCACTACACCTTTTCATCAAATAAGAAGATAATAGTTTTTAACGTGTTTATGTGTTGTACGGATACGTATCAATGTTTTAAAAAAAAATTACTGTGTCATCTGACTTTTCAAAATTTCTCATGCGACCATCCTCACTAACAATCTCCCTGATGATGATAACAACCGTTTGTCGAAATATTGGAAATATATTGTTATAAGAGTACGCTTTTGCTGCTGTCCCAAATATAATTCCCAAGTTTTGTATATATATATATATATATATATATATATATATATATATATATATATATATATATATATATATATATATATATATATATATATATATATGTAGAAATTGATGATTTCACGGATCTTCGATATGCTAGATGAATTTTTCTGGGTTTTTATCCGTTAGGTGTCTTCTGATCTGTTCGACGTTTCGAATTCCATTTTGAATTCATTCTCAAGAACTGTGAGACGAATATCTGTCCATACCGTCCTGGCCAATCACTCCCCTTACGAAGTAACCAAGCAAGAGTAGGCAAAGACTTCAATTGTCTGCTCTTCATGGAAGCTGGTATTTATTATGATTCTCCTCAGCTATTATCCGACTAGGTCCGATATTAAGGTTGTATCCTGCCCATTCAGGTATTATGTAGAAATTGATGATTTCACGGATCTTCGATATGCTAGATGAATTTTTCTGGGTTTTTATCCGTTAGGTGTCTTCTGATCTGTTCGACGTTTCGAATTCCATTTTGAATTCATTCTCAAGAACTGTGAGACGAATATCTGTCCATACCGTCCTGGCCAATCACTCCCCTTACGAAGTAACCAAGCAAGAGTAGGCAAAGACTCCAATTGTCTGCTCTTCATGGAAGCTGGTATTTATAATGATTCTCCTCAGCTATTATCCGACTAGGTCCGATATTAAGGTTGTATCCTGCCCATTCAGGTATTATGTAGAAATTGATGATTTCACGGATCTTCGATATGCTAGATGAATTTTTCTGGGTTTTTATCCGTTAGGTGTCTTCTGATCTGTTCGACGTTTCGAATTCCATTTTGAATTCATTCTCAAGAACTGTGAGACGAATATCTGTCCATACCGTCCTGGCCAATCACTCCCCTTACGAAGTAACCAAGCAAGAGTAGGCAAAGACTTCAATTGTCTGCTCTTCATGGAAGCTGGTATTTATAATGATTCTCCTCAGCTATTATCCGACTAGGTCCGATATTAAGGTTGTATCCTGCCCATTCAGGTATTATGTAGAAATTGATGATTTCACGGATCTTCGATATGCTAGATGAATTTTTCTGGGTTTTTATCCGTTAGGTGTCTTCTGATCTGTTCGACGTTTCGAATTCCATTTTGAATTCATTCTCAAGAACTGTGAGACGAATATCTGTCCATACCGTCCTGGCCAATCACTCCCCTTACGAAGTAACCAAGCAAGAGTAGGCAAAGACTTCAATTGTCTGCTCTTCATGGAAGCTGGTATTTATAATGATTCTCCTCAGCTATTATCCGACTAGGTCCGATATTAAGGTTGTATCCTGCCCATTCAGGTATTATGTAGAAATTGATGATTTCACGGATCTTCGATATGCTAGATGAATTTTTCTGGGTTTTTATCCGTTAGGTGTCTTCTGATCTGTTCGACGTTTCGAATTCCATTTTGAATTCATTCTCAAGAACTGTGAGACGAATATCTGTCCATACCGTCCTGGCCAATCACTCCCCTTACGAAGTTACCAAGCAAGAGTAGGCAAAGACTTCAATTGTCTGCTCTTCATGGAAGCTGGTATTTATAATGATTCTCCTCAGCTATTATCCGACTAGGTCCGATATTAAGGTTGTATCCTGCCCATTCAGGTATTATGTAGAAATTGATGATTTCACGGGTCTTCGATATGCTAGATGAATTTTTCTGGGTTTTTATCCGTTAGGTGTCTTCTGATCTGTTCGACGTTTCGAATTCCATTTTGAATTCATTCTCAAGAACTGTGAGACGAATATCTGTCCATACCGTCCTGGCCAATCACTCCCCTTACGAAGTAACCAAGCAAGAGTAGGCAAAGACTTCAATTGTCTGCTCTTCATGGAAGCTGGTATTTATAATGATTCTCCTCAGCTATTATCCGACTAGGTCCGATATTAAGGTTGTATCCTGCCCATTCAGGTATTATGTAGAAATTGATGATTTCACGGATCTTCGATATGCTAGATGAATTTTTCTGGGTTTTTATCCGTTAGGTGTCTTCTGATCTGTTCGACGTTTCGAATTCCATTTTGAATTCATTCTCAAGAACTGTGAGACGAATATCTGTCCATACCGTCCTGGCCAATCACTCCCCTTACGAAGTAACCAAGCAAGAGTAGGCAAAGACTTCAATTGTCTGTTCTTCATGGAAGCTGGTATTTATAATGATTCTCCTCAGCTATTATCCGACTAGGTCCGATATTAAGGTTGTATCCTGCCCATTCAGGTATTATGTAGAAATTGATGATTTCACGGATCTTCGATATGCTAGATGAATTTTTCTGGGTTTTTATCCGTTAGGTGTCTTCTGATCTGTTCGACGTCTCGAATTCCATTTTGAATTCATTCTCAAGAACTGTGAGACGAATATCTGTCCATACCGTCCTGGCCAATCACTCCCCTTACGAAGTAACCAAGGAAGAGTAGGCAAAGACTTCAATTGTCTGCTCTTCATGGAAGCTGGTATTTATAATGATTCTCCTCAGCTATTATCCGACTAGGTCCGATATTAAGGTTGTATCCTGCCCATTCAGGTATTATGTAGAAATTGATGATTTCACGGATCTTCGATATGCTAGATGAATTTTTCTGGGTTTTTATCCGTTAGGTGTCTTCTGATCTGTTCGACGTTTCGAATTCCATTTTGAATTCATTCTCAAGAACTGTGAGACGAATATCTGTCCATACCGTCCTGGCCAATCACTCCCCTTACGAAGTAACCAAGCAAGAGTAGGCAAAGACTTCAATTGTCTGCTCTTCATGGAAGCTGGTATTTATAATGATTCTCCTCAGCTATTATCCGACTAGGTCCGATATTAAGGTTGTATCCTGCCCATTCAGGTATTATGTAGAAATTGATGATTTCACGGATCTTCGATATGCTAGATGAATTTTTCTGGGTTTTTATCCGTTAGGTGTCTTCTGATCTGTTCGACGTTTCGAATTCCATTTTGAATTCATTCTCAAGAACTGTGAGACGAATATCTGTCCATACCGTCCTGGCCAATCACTCCCCTTACGAAGTAACCAAGCAAGAGTAGGCAAAGACTTCAATTGTCTGCTCTTCATGGAAGCTGGTATTTATAATGATTCTCCTCAGCTATTATCCGACTAGGTCCGATATTAAGGTTGTATCCTGCCCATTCAGGTATTATGTAGAAATTGATGATTTCACGGATCTTCGATATGCTAGATGAATTTTTCTGGGTTTTTATCCGTTAGGTGTCTTCTGATCTGTTCGACGTTTCGAATTCCATTTTGAATTCATTCTCAAGAACTGTGAGACGAATATCTGTCCATACCGTCCTGGCCAATCACTCCCCTTACGAAGTAACCAAGTAAGAGTAGGCAAAGACTTCAATTGTCTGCTCTTCATGGAAGCTGGTATTTATAATGATTCTCCTCAGCTATTATCCGACTAGGTCCGATATTAAGGTTGTATCCTGCCCATTCAGGTATTATGTAGAAATTGATGATTTCACGGATCTTCGATATGCTAGATGAATTTTTCTGGGTTTTTATCCGTTAGGTGTCTTCTGATCTGTTCGACGTTTCGAATTCCATTTTGAATTCATTCTCAAGAACTGTGAGACGAATATCTGTCCATACCGTCCTGGCCAATCACTCCCCTTACGAAGTAACCAAGCAAGAGTAGGCAAAGACTTCAATTGTCTGCTCTTCATGGAAGCTGGTATTTATAATGATTCTCCTCAGCTATTATCCGACTAGGTCCGATATTAAGGTTGTATCCTGCCCATTCAGGTATTATGTAGAAATTGATGATTTCACGGATCTTCGATATGCTAGATGAATTTTTCTGGGTTTTTATCCGTTAGGTGTCTTCTGATTTGTTCGACGTTTCGAATTCCATTTTGAATTCATTCTCAAGAACTGTGAGACGAATATCTGTCCATACCGTCCTGGCCAATCACTCCCCTTACGAAGTAACCAAGCAAGAGTAGGCAAAGACTTCAATTGTCTGCTCTTCATGGAAGCTGGTATTTATAATGATTCTCCTCAGCTATTATCCGACTAGGTCCGATATTAAGGTTGTATCCTGCCCATTCAGGTATTATGTAGAAATTGATGATTTCACGGATCTTCGATATGCTAGATGAATTTTTCTGGGTTTTTATCCGTTAGGTGTCTTCTGATCTGTTCGACGTTTCGAATTCCATTTTGAATTCATTCTCAAGAACTGTGAGACGAATATCTGTCCATACCGTCCTGGCCAATCACTCCCCTTACGAAGTAACCAAGCAAGAGTAGGCAAAGACTTCAATTGTCTGCTCTTCATGGAAGCTGGTATTTATAATGATTCTCCTCAGCTATTATCCGACTAGGTCCGATATTAAGGTTGTATCCTGCCCATTCAGGTATTATGTAGAAATTGATGATTTCACGGATCTTCGATATGCTAGATGAATTTTTCTGGGTTTTTATCCGTTAGGTGTCTTCTGATCTGTTCGACGTTTCGAATTCCATTTTGAATTCATTCTCAAGAACTGTGAGACGAATATCTGTCCATACCGTCCTGGCCAATCACTCCCCTTACGAAGTAACCAAGCAAGAGTAGGCAAAGACTTCAATTGTCTGCTCTTCATGGAAGCTGGTATTTATAATGATTCTCCTCAGCTATTATCCGACTAGGTCCGATATTAAGGTTGTATCCTGCCCATTCAGGTATTATGTAGAAATTGATGATTTCACGGATCTTCGATATGCTAGATGAATTTTTCTGGGTTTTTATCCGTTAGGTGTCTTCTGATCTGTTCGACGTTTCGAATTCCATTTTGAATTCATTCTCAAGAACTGTGAGACGAATATCTGTCCATACCGTCCTGGCCAATCACTCCCCTTACGAAGTAACCAAGCAAGAGTAGGCAAAGACTTCAATTGTCTGCTCTTCATGGAAGCTGGTATTTATAATGATTCTCCTCAGCTATTATCCGACTAGGTCCGATATTAAGGTTGTATCCTGCCCATTCAGGTATTATGTAGAAATTGATGATTTCACGGATCTTCGATATGCTAGATGAATTTTTCTGGGTTTTTATCCGTTAGGTGTCTTCTGATTTGTTCGACGTTTCGAATTCCATTTTGAATTCATTCTCAAGAACTGTGAGACGAATATCTGTCCATACCGTCCTGGCCAATCACTCCCCTTACGAAGTAACCAAGCAAGAGTAGGCAAAGACTTCAATTGTCTGCTCTTCATGGAAGCTGGTATTTATAATGATTCTCCTCAGCTATTATCCGACTAGGTCCGATATTAAGGTTGTATCCTGCCCATTCAGGTATTATGTAGAAATTGATGATTTCACGGATCTTCGATATGCTAGATGAATTTTTCTGGGTTTTTATGAGGGGTAAGGGGTAAGGGGAGTGATTGGCCAGGACGGTATGGACAGATATTCGTCTCACAGTTCTTGAGAATGAATTCAAAATGGAATTCGAAACGTCGAACAAATCAGAAGACACCTAACGGATAAAAACCCAGAAAAATTCATCTAGCATATCGAAGATCCGTGAAATCATCAATTTCTACATAATACCTGAATGGGCAGGATACAACCTTAATATCGGACCTAGTCGGATAATAGCTGAGGAGAATCATTATAAATACCAGCTTCCATGAAGAGCAGACAATTGAAGTCTTTGCCTACTCTTGCTTGGTTACTTCGTAAGGGGAGTGATTGGCCAGGACGGTATGGACAGATATTCGTCTCACAGTTCTTGAGAATGAATTCAAAATGGAATTCGAAACGTCGAACAGATCAGAAGACACCTAACGGATAAAAACCCAGAAAAATTCATCTAGCATATATATATATATATATAAGCTCGGGTAGCTGAAAAGAGTTATCATTTTCTTTAAATCGAAGCCCTGACATAAAAAACAACTGTGTGTATATAACGAGCATCTTTACTCTTTCGACCACCAAAGTACACCAAACTGCAATTTCTCGTGGAAACTTCTGTCAGTTTTCGTTGTTTATTCAAAAAAAAGCACTGGACTACATTGAACGTTACCAAGATAAACGCTTACATTATCACAAATGATACATTATGATTTCATTCATTTTCAATTTTTGTTGAAGTAAAGAATTTACTTCATTGATTGCCTTGATTCCCCCAGTTTTGAGAAATGAATTAAATATCAAAATTTACGGCAACAAATTACCACAGAAATAAAGGTTAAGGTGGCGAGTACGGTATCCTTCACGATTTCCTCGATATTTGAAGGGATGATCAAAAAAAAATCATAAATACACTATAACGAATGACATTTTTTGACGGAAACCATGTTTTTGGGAGTTAAGGCCTTCGTAGTGAAAAACAAATTTTAGCTCAGAACTCTCACTGTACGGGTACTATGATCGATTTTTCTCATAGGTACATTCTTGTCTAACACAACTACACATTTATTCACCTATGTACTGCTATTTCATTCTCGAATAACATTGGATATTTCGAAAAAACGAACGTAAAACAGGCAACGTTATGATAGGGAGGAAGCGCGCTCGCGGTTTTTGTGTTTTATGATGTCAAATGGTCAAATGCATCTTGTATATCTCGTTCAGCTGAATTTAGGTTGAGTTGTTCCGCATACTTTTATTTGATTAAGTTCCTAGAGGTTTCATTTCTCTGACAAAAATTCATTTGGTGCATATAGTGCCTACCGCCGAAAATTTCATTCGGATTGTTTTAGGGAAAAAAAAATGGTATATTTTTCTCCGTAGTTTTCTGGGTTTTTGACATACTAAAACCAAAAAAAAATAGGAATCAATATTGAAATCCGCATACAAGTATATAAATAGGCATGTTTCACTAAGCGGCATACCTCGGTTAGGTTAGGTTGAAAACAATTGCTTTCAGGGGCGTCAATAGTTTTGAATACTGTTCACAACTAATATTCTGTATTTACTCAGTGTGTATGAATATCAAAAAAAAAACTGGCAACGTCGCATGTCGCATCTTACTCGTTACGCATTATCATGTCCACCGTCGTGTTTTGATTCCGAATTCGTGTTCAGGGACCCGAAATGCATGAGTAAGCACTATTTTTTCTTGAAATACGGTGGCGGCGGATTAATTGAATGTTACCGAGAAGATTTACAAAAAAATAGAGCGATGAAAGGATATAATTATTGCGTACAAGAGGTGGACCTCCACCGAAACCACAAGTCACTGTCTCAGACGGAGTTTTAAACTGTATATGGATCAATTTGACGCCAACAGAAATATATATGTATTCCAATGGCTTTCCACATTAGGACCTTCGTATATCATCCTGTTTCAGATTGCATCATCTGCAGAATGTGCATCCAATATGCGAAAAGAAAACATTTCTGAAGTGGTTTTTTCATCATTTTACTATCTTCCATCAGCACTAACTTTTTTAAGGTCAGAACGATAAGATCATCGTACATAGCTGAGAAATATTATAAATTACTGGATGAAATATTTCTAATATGCAACTTCGAAGAAAGTGAATAAAAAAAGATTCAACGTACGGGAACTTTCGTGTTGAAGCATTGAAGCTTGATATACAAATCAAGAAAGACGAATTGAAAATTATTCTACAAGAGAAATAAGTTCGGATGTTAACCTTGTTTCAATATAGAAATGTTTGTTCATCTTTGGAATAAAAAGTTTTCAAGCCTGGAGTTTGTACTCGAAATATTCGAAATACAATGAAGAATAAGTAAGATGCCTAAACAACCCTGGTGAATACACTGATGAGAATTTATTCACTACTATTCTACTTGCAGTTCCTACGTCTATTATCATGATATCCGTCATAGAACTGAGATGACCTTGAGCATAGGCGCAGCATAGCAGTTGGTTTATAGGGTTTATACTGTTGTTCCTGTGAAATATACATACCGACGCTTTGTATATTTTGAAAAATGATATCCATTTCGGTAATACTTCGGTCGCTATAAGCACCTTTTTTTAGTTTTTTTTGTGGAACTTACGTAATTCGGTCTCCTCTACAGAAAAACTAAATGAAATAATCGGTGGTCTCCTATATTTTCGGAGATACAGGGCCTTTTTGGTGTAAAACTTCACAATTTTCCACATCAAATTTCTGGTCTTTGAACACACAAAATTCGTCCTTCTGATCAAACACCACACACTCTCATATTAACTCGTTCTCAACATTTTCAAGCAGAAAAAACCATTAGTTTTTCAAAAAATCCAACTTTCTCCAAAAGTCAACATTAATGCATTCAGTTCTCAATAATAACAATGAGAACGGCAACACTGCAAATACATAATTTTTGACTGTCATTATACATTTTTGGAAAACTAATGGTTTTTTCTGCTTGAAAATGTTAAAAACGAGTAAATAAGGGAGTGTGTGGTGTTTGATCAGAAGAAGGACGAATTTTGTGTATTCAAACACCAGATATTTGATGTGGAAAATTTTGAAGTTTTACACCAAAAAAGGCCCTGTATCTCCGAAAATATAAGAGACCGCCGATTATTCCATTGAGATTTTCTGTAGAGGAGACCGACTTAGGTAAGTTCCACAAAAAAAAACAAAAAAAGGTACTCATAGCGACCGAAGTATTACCTCCATTTCTTCAAAATAATTAGGTCGCAGATTCACTCGGCTCGGAAAAACATTCTTTTTGAACCTAGAAATTCACCGGCTTATCCTAAGTAGACTTCGAGTAGTGTTTCACATGGGGTGCAAAGGAAGGTAAAGTTTCAGAATGCTGGATTGCCTCGGATTTCGATAAAATTTTTAGGGGAGCTTCAGAATATCTAAACATGAATGAAAAGTACAAAAATTCGGCGCGGAAACCACAGCAAGTTCCTTTTCAAAAGGAAAAAAGGGTGAAATTTTACGAAATGTAACGAAAAAATCACTTTTGTTTTGTCACTTTACTTACCATTTTCTGTGATAAAACATATCTAACTATATTTTTCTGGAAGAAATATCACCCGAATGTTCATTTATAACGTTCATTCTTTGCAGATTTCCAATTGAAATTTCATTAGAAATGACAACTAGCTGTATTAATTTCGGCTTCGACTGAATTGGAGCGACGTTGTCAGATTATGAATTATATTCAACAATTTCATATTTGAATGATTCGTACAGTTTATTTATTGATCTTTCGTGGGGTTGGTTCTGAATTCCAATCAATGGAATCTATCTCTTTATGGTTAGTACAGATTTCATGAATTTTTTTTTAATGTTTTAAACGTGTTTCCGAGAAATTTTTTTGTAGCCGTGTACTTATTCATTATTCAAAAAAAGGTTATACGACTGATTTTCAATCTAGAATAACCCACAGTCTTCGAACATACCCGAATGATTCAACTTTTGCAAAATCCATCCTTCTTGTTGATAGGTCCACAATGAATGTGTTAGGTTAAGTCAGGTTAGTTAGGTTTGGTTGAGATCGAACTAATAAAAACATTTGTTTTTCGCAAAGTAGTTAGGTTTGGTTGGGATAGATTTAATAAAAGTATTACGTTTTACGCGAGTTCAGTAGTTCTGGCTACATTAGATATAAGTACTTGATTTTTCAATTTGGCAACGTTGTTTGAGATTCGAAACAGTCTAGAACTGTCAAAATGACGGTACAAACTATAAACTATATTGCTTTGTCTGTTTCTCACCACCTTAAAATAAAATAAAAATCTTCACTTGTGGGGATATGTGGGCACATTTTCTTAATAAATTCAAAGAATGGTGTGTGTGAATAATGTTCGATCGGAAAATCGGGTATGTACACTGACAAAATAACAGTTCAGAGTAGAATTTCGGAATCTGGATGAGTGCTTATAAACATTTTCTTTTCGAAAAAATGACTTTTTCATGGTTTCCGCGCCAAATTTTCTATTTTTTCATTCATTTCGGGCCTTTTTAAACGTTCTCCATGATTTTTGTGGAAATTGGACGCAATCCAGGATTCTGAAACTTTTCCCAAAGGAAATATGTCATTTTATGCGTCACTTCCCTCTGAACTGTACTTAAATTCCTAGGTGCAAATGTAACAGAATAAGTTAATTACGCAATCTTAAATTGGAAAGGGATCGGGTTATAGGAAAATGATTAGTTATTCATCCTTATGTATAGACTCTACGCGAGACTCAACATGCCGCATGAAAGTTTCACAAATCTTTGTTGATCAACCAAATTCTATTTTCAATATAAACAGTATAAAATTGGAATTGACTCACCTTCCAAAAATGTCGTTACATTTATATTTTTCAATTTTCTGAAAGAAAAATCTGCTGGTTTTCCGGAAGATAATACTGTGTCGATATCCAAGACCATGAGTGAATAATATTTTACGCGATTGCACTTTCAACTTGGGAAAGTGACTAGCGTGAAAGGGGCGATGAAAGGTGTCAAACGATCGATAGCGATTGATGTCAAACGTGAAAAAACGAATGAGGGATCGTAACCTGCCGCATAATCTGAGGTTGTTTGCGTTTTTATTGATCAATTTCCGTGGAAAGAACTCCACCACCTATATTTCCATATATACGAGATGTGGTAGGGAAGTTGCGGAGGTGTTTCTCCCTTTTTTAATCTTCAGGTCCACACTAATCACATGATGGTGAAGGAAAATATAAATTGGTATTTGCTTAATATTTCTGGAAGTTGTAGAAGGGGAGTGTGCGAGAAAGTGATGGAGAGAAAAAGGAGAGAGAAGGGGAGAGGAAGAGAGAGATAGAGAAGGATCGGGAGAAAGAAACGAGAGAAGAAAAGGTATATTTGACAGGTCTTCACGAAAGGGTGAGATGACGGTACTAATCAGGTCAATCGCAATGGGTAAACGATGGAACTGGCAGAGGTGGAACGAGTAAACAAACTCTTCTGCAGTGTTCGAAAGAAGCTGGCCATATTTGGTGCGGATAACACACATGGAAACATGCCGAATCTATGAGTATTGCTATTGTAATTCCGAACATCAATATAAATGATTTCGATGACGTGAACATCGATAATTATTTCCGAATTGATTTCCAGTTATCAGAAGCATATACTGATATTTTTGTTAAGTCCCCTACAACATCCAATCTCTTTCCTGTAAGAATTCTTGGCTCATCAGCAGATAAAGGAGACTCGAGCAGGCTTATTCAGCAGTGAATGAAAATCCATTTATAAGAAGTGAAAAAAACTACTATGAGTCAGGTGTTAGATATGGAACCGTGTCGACAACTACATAGAGAGATCTTTAGGACAGACAACTTGGTGCCAACTGAGAAGCAGAAGCGATTTTATGACACTTTTGAGTAAAGCATGGAGCCCTTGATGTCCAACCTAATAAAAGGCTCGTACCCAGTATCACTACCGATATTGTCGAGTGTATGCTGATTGAAAGCTTCCTTTTATGCGAAACGTTAGCTAGCACTTAACGAGTTTGGTGACGAAATCTGTATAGTCGACTGACAATTATCTCTCAGTATAATGAATGGTTCGTGGTTGTCGAGCTTAACGGTGCTGTCGTATATTCGGTATGGCAATTTTCACTGATGGTGCATTAAGAGCGTAATTTTTCTGGCTGGCTTGGAGCGAAAGGCTGGATGCCAATTAGTAGGTGGCATATCTTCATCAAATCAACCAACCAGCCTAGTAGCACTATGGGTTCTTCCAGGGTTGAAATCGCAAATGCGCTACCATAAAGGAATGGGGGAAAAGAGGAAACCAAGTTACCGGTTCATGAAATACTCCTCTCACAATTTGAGTCCGACTGTTAATTAAACCCACTACAGTTCCATTGGCTATACAGTATTGATCAGGTCCATTGTCGCTTTCGAAGAAATTCTACTTATTCAGGCGTACTCGGCTCTCAAAGGTCATCAAAGTATTGAAATCCTTTTTGTAAATATCCGTTCATCCCACAGCACCTAGTTTCGGGAAAATATCAGTACTAATTTATGTATTTCGAGCCGCTGAATACGAATGTGATTTTAAATCGCGGCGCTCTATCTTCGTTTTGAAGTTATGACCCTTTAAAAAACAGATTTTTATTCGTTTTGTGCACAGTACATATCATTGCACTTTTCCATAACTGTTCACCGTTTTTCACTTGAAAGAAAAATCACGACATGAATTGGAGGTTATATTGAAAAACCAGTGAGCGAGATGATCTCGCTAGGTAGTATCCTTCTCCGCAAGAAAAAGTCGAGTTTGTATTCGATTAAAATATATCTCTCCATCTCAATGGGTTTGTAGAGCCATCACACATAATATGATCCAAGCTTTTATCTTCCTGTTCACAGCCCCTGCAAAAAGTTCAGTTGGAGATGGTGCCGTGTAGCTGGTAATGTTCCGTTAGGAGACCTGTAGATATCAAAAAATATTTTTTGAACATTGCCGAATATATCTTTTCTTTTGTCCATCGGGGTAATTTAGTAGCTCTCTCGAAATATTGCAGTTGGTAGTTTGGCGACAGATATTTACTTCAATGAGCATCGTACAATACAGTGCCTGCAACGACATTTCATTCAAGAGTGATATTTTCGCTCTAAAATGGTTCAAGTGTGACATGGCCTCTGATGCTTGTCTTGATGTTACTCGTAAGAGTCTTTTCAAGGCTACCAATATTTGTTTCCAATTGCTGTAAACGTGCACAGCCATACCATTTCTGCCTATTTCATTTATTTGCTGCCCTAGTTATAACTGTGGCCTTGATCTGGAATGCTCTGAAAAATTTCATCAGTGTCATGGAATGGTCCCAATGAGAAACATGATCTGCAATTGGGACCACTATCAGAGTTGGACAAATTCACTACTTTCGTGAATTGAATTCACAGTCACAATTCACGCAAAAAAATGAATTGAATTCATGAATTGGGGATTCATCAGAAAAAATATGAATTGAAGCCACAAGCTAGCTTGTGAATTGTTACTCTAATCAATTCACAATTCATTTTGCTTACAACTTTCCATTGTATTTTTTTTTTCTTAGTGGTGAAATCTATAGACAATCAGTGATATTACACTCGCATTCATATAAAATATTGCACAATGATTTTTTGGATTAAACGAAAAGTTTAGTCCTAATACAGGTCAGGATTGTTTTTTGTTTGACATGCTTGGTGAATAGTAGGTACCCAACAACTTGGAAAAATCTTCTGATTTCAGATGAGAAAAAATTATGAATTCATACTTTTTAATGGTGAGATGTATGCAACCACTGAACCAGTACTCACTACAAATAGAACTAATCGAATGAATGGATGAGTGATGATCATGAGATAATTGAAGAAACATCATGCCTATTGAGTATATTTATCAATATTTCTGATCGATTACACTCTAAATAAAAAAACTACTTTTTTTATTGAAACAGGAAATAAAATATTTATTCAGAAGTAGTTAACATAAAATACAAAAAATAAATTTAATTATAATAAAGTCACAAAATTCTGGTAACTGTCAAATTGAATACAAATCTCAACATTGAAATGTCTAGATAAAATCCTTCATTGATTTTGATATTACCAATTTCTCAAAATTATCGTCAGATATGTTACTCCTTTCAGGCGTATTTATTATTGTTGCATATGAGAAAAGCCGTTCTACTGGCGCGGATGATGGTAAACATGTTTTGAAACTTTGGAATAGAGCTTTGATGCAAGGATAATTATTCAACATATCTATATCAGATCTAGGGTCTTGCAAGAATTGTAAAAATTCAAAATCAACATAATTTCGGATGTCAGGCGATTCGACTTGTTCCTCAGACTCATTGAAGTCAAAGATGGTGTCATCTCCAATGATGCTGACGCCTCCAGAACCAAGTCTTGAATATCTTTTTTCTCAATGCCTGTGCCAGTTTCGTTCTTCATACCATTCATCCATCTAATTTTGAATTTTGGATGGGTTGAAGCTGCCAGAACTGCTTCTTTCAGTTCCGAATTTGTTCTTATCTTATCCACGGTGATATCAAAGAGATGGCCAAATCTTTTGGTCAAGCCCTTTATTTTCACAAAGTTGTTCGAATATGGTGACATTAATATGAGTATAACAAAACAATACATACCTTATCTTAAGCACGTGCTGATGGAGAGAATTATGCACAAATTTACGATCTCAACTGGAACCCGAGGGTATCACGACGACGCCGGCTTGATTAGGTAGGGGCGCATTGGGCGCGTTGGGGTATACAAGAACAAGAAGCACATGCGCTTTAGGGAATGGCTTGTAATTGTGAATCTGAATTGTGGCTTCAATTCATTTCCGTGAATTGAATTCACGTAAATCAATTAACAAGTCACAATTCACCGGAAAAAAATATCAACTCACAATTCACAACTCACTTTTTTTTTTTACGAATTGAAGTCATTGAATTGAATTCACAGAAAATGAATTCAATTCATGTGAAATGAATTCAATTCACAATTCTGTCCAACTCTGACCACTATGAATACTGAAACTATACTTCCTTAGTAATTTCTTTATTCAATATTGTAGCGTCCTGAAAAAAAAAGAAATTTTCAAAAGCCCGACAAAAACAAAGAGAACATCAATCAACCCACAAGTGATGAGTACCAGCCTGAAACAGCTAGCTGTCTTGCGGCGGGCATTTTGAATTGAATGCAAATTGTAGTGGATCAGAGAATCTGATAATATACTCATCAGGTTCTACGATTTCTATGCTTCATAGCAATATTTTTTTTTATTTATGTCATTTCAGATGTGTGTGGATTCGATGTTCGACCACTTTCTGAGAGTGCAGTTTTTAGACCAAGAGCCCGTGTCACTATTTTTGGTAGTGATAAGTTTACGCCCATCGACCACTGAAACTTGTATTATCGATGTCGACGATGCTACAGAGATTCTCGCCATACATGATTTCCGGGGCGAAGTTGGAGTAGGAGGCTGACCGATCTGTATAAAAAAAGTGAGCAAAAATAGTCGTGAGTTTACGACTGAGAACATTGGGAAAGCAAAGATTTCAGGAAAATAATCCGACGCTCGCTTATTGTCAGTCGCCTACATCGTGGCGTTCACCCGCTACAACCCTCGAAATATGTATTAAAAAAACAACAACAAAGAAAAACCAGTTTACAACTGACAGTGGGGCAGATCTTACCATTAGCATTTTAATGACACAAATTTCGCAGGCCAGCCTTATTCAATGGGGCGGAAGGGCGCTGGGCCCACCTGTTTCGGAAGAATTTTTAAGTTTTTTTTATGATAAGCTTACATTTCAAAATTTAGGGGCAAGTAATCTATTATGCATAAATCGAGAATCTATTACCGTCAGTCGCGTACCACGAGGCAAAAAGAAACTGGGCCTTGAAAAGGTGCAAAAATATTCAGGTATACTTCAATATTATAAGTTTATGCTCAAAAAATTCACACGACGTTAGTTGTACCACCTTCATCAAGTACCTGTCACCTAAAATCATGTAAAGTGTGGCAAAGGCCCGATAAAAATTTAAAACATGCATCATTTCAGTGGAAATGCGCTTCAAGCATTGTATATGCTTGCATATGTATATGTATAAAGGGTGTCCTAAAATTACATAGATACATTTCAAGTACAGGAAGAGTTGAGAAAGTTCACACACAAACATGTGTCCAGAAATGGCCCCTATGGGAGTTATGGCCATTTAAAGGCGTGCCCAAGATGAAGGCCCAATATGTTAAAATTCTACCTAAATGAGCTACAGCCATTTGAATGTGCAACTTTCGGGATGGTTTTAATCTGAAATCTCAGAAACGGTACTTTACAAAAAAATTAAATTACTAGAGTTGATAATCCTTTTTATCACGGATGAAAAGTATCAACATTCCTTTCAAGATTCGATTCAGATTATTGAATTCTACAGTTTTCTACACAAAAATGTATTCCTGTTCCATTTGGATTGGGTGAATCACTTTCCTATAAAATCGATTCGGAAAAGATCTCGCACGAATGAAACCAAAATAATGCTTGATTGAATCATCAGAAGTAACGATATCGAATGAAAAAAAAAGTTGATAACAACTGAATAGCGCTAACAACAAAAAACTGAAGCGTACATTTATACCACAAATTTCCCAGATTATAATTTCATTAATATCCAAAACCGTTGAAAGTTAAAGAAAAATATCTAAATTTGAACTTCATCACCCTCATTAGAAACATTTTATATGAGCAAGTTGGGTCAAATTGTTATATTCTGAAGTGAGGAATCTGCCATTTCTATAGGTTATGACACTATATGGTAAAACACGATGGAGAATCGAGTACAGTGGTACAGATAGTTATTATTTCGTGACGGTAAACTCAGATGTCGGCAACAGGGTCGTATTGGAGTTCCAATTTGGTTTGGAAAAAAAACAAATCATGAACTGAAATACCTATATTCATACTTGAAATGCATAGTCAAAAAATATAAATAAAAATCACAGCTAGAGGGATGCCAATGCTTTTGACTAATAACTATTATAGTCATTCAAAAAATACATCTATACTAATCATGATTAGTGCGCGACGCTGCATTTGATGACTGACAACATTCCACCGATACATGAGATGACTGACACGTAAATTGATCGATCCAGCAGAGTCCATTTCAGGTATGTTTCGAAGTGTCAGTCGTCAAATTACTGTATTGAAAAATTCAGGGCCGATGTTTCAATAATTGTCATATTATATCTGCACTTCGCAAATGCAAGAAACTTGTCAGTTTAGCTACCAATTGAGCTTTATCCATACAATAAACAGCTGAGAAAGGTGTTTTCATATTCACGTACTTACGTTGTACCTAAATGTTTGATTGTCAGTCACAAACATATGATTTTTATGATGAAAATGTAGTCAAGCTTTATAGAGCGCTATTCCAGGAACTTGTTTTTACGAGCGGCAATATTTGCACCCCTTGTTTGATGACTGTTGATTGCATTTTTCAATTGGACAGTTGGAATTGAACATTATCGTGAAGGAATCAGTCGTGAGCTTATCATAAAAAATAACTTAAAAATTCTTCCGAAACAGGTGGGCCCAGCGCCCTTCCGCCCCATTGAATAAGGCTGGCCTGCGAAATTTGTGTCATTAAAATGCTAATGGTAAGATCTGCCCCATTGTCAGTTGTAAACTAGTTTCTCTTTGTTGTTGTCTTATTTATACATATTTCGAGGGTTGTAGCGGGTGAACGCCACGATGTAGGCGACTGACAATAAGCGAGCGTCGGATTATTTTCCTGAAATCTTTGCTTTCCCCATGTTCTCAGTCGTAAACTTACGACACATTTTGCTCACTTTTTTCATACAGATCGGTCAGCCCCCTACCCTAACTTCGCCCCGGAAATCATGTATGGCGAGAATCTCTGTAGCATGGTCGACACCGATAATGCAAGTTTCAGTGGTCGATGGGCGTAAACTTATCACTACCAAAAATAGTGACACGGGCTCTTGGTCTATTTCATTTGATTGGCAAAACTGTCACCACGGATGGAAAATCATGACAGCAATTTCTCAGAATGTTACACCGCTAGTTGGTTTCACCTATGTGCCACTTGCCTTCAAGGCACGATTCATATCAAATTATCATCTATCACAATTTGTCTTCGATACGAGTATTTCGCCAACCCACAACTGATGAGAGCCACAGCCCGAAACAGCTAGCTGACTAGTGGTGGGAATTTTGAATTGGGGTGGATCAGAGAATTTCATTATCTATCTACCAGTATCCTCATTTCTATGCTACACAGCAATATCTTTTTCTATTTGGTCTGTTTTCCAAAGAATACTCTTCGTCGTATGGTCGAGTTTCGAGTATATCTATTTCCTTCATCAAGACTTCTACAAAAATATCGTGTTACAACACATTGTAAAACAAAGCAGGTTGAAAAATACTTACTAATTTGCGGTTATATTGAGAGTCGAATCGCGAAAATTAGGTGAAACGGATAATAATCATGGGAAAATAATGACTAATGACTAAGCGATTCCTTAAGAGCAGCAAAATATTTTGTTTGGAACAGGTCCTCACGATTTCGCCCAGGAGACAGAGCCTTGTGCGGGCAATGGGGGTCTAATTTCTTCTGTCGTGACCCGGGTGCTAGTCGCCAGAGGAAAATTAACCGAATACAAGCGAGGGCATTTGCTCACTTCTCTGCCAACCAGCCATTAGGATACATTGATTTCATTCTATTTTTTTCACTATGACTTTTAATAGAGTAGAGAATTCATACTTAAACGAAGTGCACAACAATTGAAGAGAGTGAAACCGTGAGGCTTCCAGTTAGCTTTGCATTTATTCTCTAGGGCAGTAGGCAGATACAGAAATTATCTTCTGTATAATTAATTATTGTGACCAAATTCAGATTGATTTTGGATTGGTTTGCCCCCATCAGCGCAGTGAGATGTCGACACCTCAATGTTGTTTATTCCATTTTCTCACGGATATTTCCGAAAAAACAGCTACTTACAATCAGTTTACAATTTTTATTTATTATTTGAACTGCTCACGTTTGGTGCGCACTCCAGTTTGAAACATTCATTCCAGTAAATTTCCTAACGTACCATGAGGGTCAACTGATCCATTTAGAGGAATATAGAAACGTGAATTTAGACATGTCTGGCGCACGATTACAATTTCGTTTATGAGAAGTTGTTTTATATTAATTTTTTTGCCATATCATAAGAGTATGCATACGATTCGTTGCGTTGAAACATTTCCACACAGCTTGACCTCTTAGTTAACATACAATGGTTATAATATCAGAGTCACCGTCTTACTTGTTTACAGATCATTGAATGAACACCGTGAAAATGGAGACGAATGTGGAATTGAGTGAAATACAGCAATTTTACAAAAACCGAACAATTTTTTTAACGGGAGTAACGGGCTTGTTGGGAAAGCTAGTTCTTGAGAAAATCTTGAAATCGTTACAAGTCAAACACGTTTATGTTTTGATTAGAAATAAAGATGGTGTTGAGGCAGAAACAAGATGTGCAGAAGCATTGGATTCAATGGTAAGTAGAATTCACCTATTTGTATGTAGATATTTGAACGTACAACCGTGCTTCAAACAGGATAACAATAATACCTATATAAAGAATCCAAAACCCGGTCACTTTTTTTTCCCAATGCAGGAGACCGGGGTTTGATTCAACGCAACGCAACCACCACGCTGGTTTTCCCCCCTTGAATTCAAGTCATTCCCAATCTAATGCTCGCACAATTCTCGACTTCTGAGGGTTGACGTTAGGGAGGGGTCAGCTGGTTAACGTTAAACTCGTTTTAAACCCATTGAAAAAAAAAATTCAACCTTTTCCCTAGTTCTTGAGGTGAAAGTTGAATTCATGCTTTGTGATAATGATTCCTCCTTTCGAAGGAAAAAAAAGCATGATTGCAAAATTTGTTATTCCATTATTTTTCATGATAATATAGATCGTAAAAATAATATAAAGTATGCTTATCACATAGTTTTATGTCTTTCACAAATGTTATTATTCAATTCGCTTCGAGGGATTACTAAGTGAAACATGTAGATGGGAACCATTAATCGGAATATCCGTAGATTCTTTTTTGTATTTCTGCTTTCATAGCCTGAGAACCACTAAATATTTTGAAAATGATCGCAGACGGGCTTTAATTTGCAGAAAAATTAAGAAATTCTTGTCATTCTGTCAAATTTGATTTTTTTCCTATTTGTGAATCGATTCCTCCCTAACAAAATGGCCAATGGCATAAAAAAGGCAGTATTTCATGATGCCAAGCTGTTTTTTGTTCAGTTGTTAGGGTCCAATTTGCTAATGCTATTATTTATAGTGTATACGAGCTTCTGGTATGAATTCATACTACACTAATCCCCTTATTTGAATCATGAAGAATGAGGTACTACATGTATGTTCGGACATTAGCATTTTCAAATATACAGAGAAGTTGAGTTTCGGAAAAAAATTCCTGTTTCTACAGGTTAATGAAACTCCGCTTGCAGTATCCGATCAGATAAATTTCTTCAGTTTATCTGTATCAGTCTTCGTCCATATCATTATAAAGAGGTGAACAACCTCTGTAGAAGAAGAAATATCAGAAGTTTTAGCAATCCTTCTTGGTGAGTGAATATCATTCAGAGTGACCGTCTGTTCCCTCGCAAATAGGATTTTTTTTCCTTATCATCATCATCATTTCATTGGAGCTGGTTAGTCATAGGAATGAAACTACATTCGATATCAACCAGTTTTTAACTAAAAATGTTAGTCATTCGATTTTCAAATATTGAAATCCAATTTGTGGTTTTTTCTCCGCTGGAAATGATGAGGCTTTGAATTCTCATAATATCTGTTGCAGTTAGGTATCGGGGCAAATATACCGATTTGCCCTCTCTAAATAAATATTATAAGAATTTCGTCGTAAAAACAAGGTCAAATCAAGTCACTGCTAGTATATTTTTTGGTAAAATTATTTCATGGTCGACTTCCAAGATGACAGAATTGACTGTGTTTTTATGAAACTAGTGGCTTGGCAGGAAATGTAACATGACTGGGGTGTGTCTGGACAGATGACAGGTAACAGATGGTGGGTCTGGCTCTATAGATAAAAGCTCGGGAGACATGATTGGTGAAAGATGGCGGCGGGTGACAGATATGTAGCTAGTGAGTTGATACGTGAAATAGGTCAGCTCCGTTTAGTCAAAAATAACCAGAGCAAAAACCATATGAAAATATCGATCTATGAGCAGAGCCCTTGAAAGAATTTTCAAGTGCAATGGTTCAGAAGAACACTCAATTATTTTTGTCAAGAGGTCCGAATATCCTTCGAGTACCATTACTCGTACGGAAAATTTGAAGTTTCATGGTAGAAGTTGTCGCCCTCACAGCAGAAATTGCTACTATGAAATGGGAAGTTAGTGATTCAAAAGTGAAAATATGGATATGGAGTCAGAACTCAATGTCTTTGAGAACGAAATCGACCAGCTGAAAAAAGTAAAGATAGAGGAAACTGGTTTCCAGGGAAGTATCATTATGGAGCTGATGGAGAGCCAAAGAAGAGAATCGAACATCATGATAGCAAATAAACTGTGCAGAATCCACTTCGAAATCGAAATATCGGCATAAATAAATTTAAAATATTAGAGTCAGAAAAGTTGTCCTTGATAAAAATCGTTTCATCAGAGAAGGGAGCGGGACCAGATGAGATCCCTGCTCTTTTTTGTAAAAGCTGTTCTAGTTCTCTAAGTACCCCATTACTATTACTTTTCAACCAATCACTTAAATTAGGATTTTTTCCAAGTAAATGGAAATCTGCAATAGTAATTCCTATCTTCAAAAGTGGACGGAGGGATGAAGTTCAAAACTACCGTCCAATAAGCAAACTGTCAGTCATACCAAAACTTTTTGAACTTCTTGTTTATAAATATATATGGACAACTGTAAAGAATTTAATTGCTCCAGAGCAGCATGGATTTGTGAAAGGTAGGAATGTGGAGTCCAACTTAATATGTTACTCTGAGTATCTCTATTCTAGTCTTGATGATAAAATTCAAGTGGACACCATTAATGCCGACTTCAGCAAGGCTTTCGACAAAGTAAGTCATAACATTGTACTGAGAAGATTGGCTGAGGTGGGCATAAGTGGTACATTACTGAGATGGGTAGAATCGTATATAAAAAATCGATCTCAATTCGTCAAAGTGTCAGGCTACAAGTCAGAAATTTTTACAGCCACATCTGGAGTCCCTCAAGGGTCCCACCTGGGGCCACTTTTATTTATAATCTATATAAACAACATAAAACAGTGCTTCCACCATTGTGAATTTCTGCTTTACGCTGATGACTTGAAAATATTTCGTCAGATAACATGCCAGAGAGATTGCGAGAAAGTTCAGGAAGACTTGAATGATTTAGTTATCTTTTGTAAGAACCACGGATTATTTTTAAATCAAGCAAAATGTAGCTCTGTCACTTTCACACGGAATATCAACACTATGAATTACACTTACACTTTTGAAAGCAATAGTTTACAGAAATTCGATAAAATTAGGGACCTGGGAGTAGTTTTCGACAAAAAACTGATGTTCCACGATCACATCGAACATATTGCAAATTCCTGCTCTAAGCATCTTGGGTACATTATGAGGACATGTAAACAATTCTCTCTCGTTAAACCCACAGTAACAGTGTATAACGCGTATGTTTTGTCAAAATTAAGTTTCGCAAGTAGTGTTTGGAATCCCCAATATAATGTTTATAATGATAGGCTGGAGGCAATTCAAAATCGTTTTATCAAATATATAGGACGAAAAAGTAATTATATAATCCACACTGAAGATATTCAGAAAGCTAGGGAACATTTTAAAATTTACTCTCTTCAAAATAGAAGAACATTATCGGATTTCAAATTCTAATTAAAAGTAATAACAGGAACAATCAATTGTCCAGAGCTACTTTCATATGTCCGTTTCAATATACCAACTCGAACTCTTCGGACAAACAACTTGTTCAACATCCCATTCAGAAGAACAAACTGCTCTTCAAATTCACCTATCGTTCGTTGCCTCAGACTGCTAAACTCTTACCACAAAGAAACAGATTTCGTCATTTTCTCTATGTTTCAAAAAACACTTGAATATCACATCAAAGGGCGTCTTGGATATTGAAATTGGAAAACTATATATAAATATCACTTTGTAATCATTTTTCGAATAAAGCATTTTCTTCTCTTTTCAAATAAGTACATCTCTCTGAGGTAGTACTTCATCTGTTTTAACAGTATTTTCTAAGTTGAATGATATTGTACTCATCTGTAGATACTGTTTTGGGGCCTGCCCTGTTTGTATCTCAAAGTTATGGAAATAAATGAATAAATAAAAAAAAAATCACATCGAGCAAAGAGTATTCAACTTCGGTGCTTCAGAAAAAAGTTGCTTTAGGCGACAATTCAAAAATTGTTGGAAACATTTACAATACACCCACTATTGTTAACATGAAAAAAAAAAATGAAAAAATGTCACTTCAACAATGCAAATGAAGACGGAGTAATCGCTAGAATCCTCCCCTAGTCCTTTATATATATATATTTATATATATATATGTATATATATATATATATATATATATATATATATATATATATATATATATATAGATATATATATATATATTTATATATATATATATATATATATATATATATATATATATATATATTTATATATACGAGCAAGACAGACATGATGAAGCAGTGCTCCAAAGAGTATAATAATAATAATAATAATAATAATAATGTTTTTATTCCTTTAAAATGATCATTTAACAATGATATAGGAAACGTCAGGTAAAAAACATGTAGATGTATAATGCAGAGTAAAAAAATAACATAAATATTACAATACATTGAACACAGTTATTTGGAAGTATACTCAAAATATTCATTAACTGAATAAAAACATCCTTCTAAAAGGTTTTTGTTCGAAAGTTGATAATAATGAGATACTCTTTATATTTGAAGGCAGACAATTGAATAACTTGGAACCTGCTAGAGAGGGTGCTCTTTGAAACAATCTCGTACGATGTTGCTGCAGTTTAATCAGATTTCCATTTCTTGTTGGGTAATTGTGACACTTCCAATTAGTTTCAAATTCAGACTCACGTTTTTTTACAAAAAGCAAACAATTATAAATATATATAGATGGTAACGTTAAGATTTTCATTTTCCTAAAAATGGGCCAACAGGAATCTGTATATCGAAGACCATACAGCATACGTATGATCCTTTTTTGAGAAACGAAAGCTCGACTGATGGTTATCCCCTCTCCCCACAAAAGCACATTGTAGGATAATACTGAATAAACAATTTCATAGTAAATGTTCAGCAAATGCTCTTCATCCATAACCTTTTTGAGTTGTACCAATGCGTAAAAACTGCTGTTGATTCTTTTGCAAACATGATTTATGTGAACTTGCCAACTCAAGCCAGAATCTATATGAAGTCCTAAAAATCTTGTGGTTTCTGACGGATTTATAGTAACATTATTGATGTCAATATAAATATGTCTCTGCTGAAATTGCGATTCATCTGAAGTTTTATGATTATCCTCTCTCGTTATCACATGGAACATTTTAGAGCGATGTTGATTAGTCTGTCCGCCGTATTCGGATATATATATATATATATATATATATATATATATATATATAAAAAAATCGTCGATTCATATATCAGAAGAGAATGGTTCATACATATTTTTATCCTTGTCACTTCCACCCATCGCCGTCGGCCGGGTGGGATCCGACTCTCAAATGTTGAATGGCATTAGGAAGGGAAGGGCATCTCAATTTCTTCATTCATTGCTATATATATATATATATATTACTTTGTTGCAATAGATTCTGAGAAAAATGTTATGAGAAATAATCTTCCAAAATTAATATTGATGTTTTCTTCACTTCTCAGATCGAGTGAGCGTTGTTGAGCTGATTCTCCGGCTCACTCACCGACTGCGGCATAGTCGGTAAGCACACAAGATATGATAAATCGAACCATATCATGAACAATTCGTGCAAGCTAGTCTGAACTACCTATACAGTGGGTACATGCATTATATCCGACCGGTGCCAGTGCAGGCTCTTTGATAGAAAAAATGACCGCCTATGCTTCGTATGCACTTATATCATAAGTGCCTGAATTGATTTCCAATCATTGGGACGGGAACTCATTTTCAGGACGATTCAGAGCTCATCGGCCCCATTGGCCAACTACAGCTAGTTCCCACCAACATCTCGAAAAACGTTAGCAAGTGGCAAGTTTACCTGATCCAGTAAATGTGAATCAGCACTTACTGTAGCTTCGGTCGGATATAATTCACTGATATTCGTGGTATCAATCAGGGATTACTGGCCTGAACAATTTGGTCAAGAAATGATTTGTTCATGCTCAAATTTTTCTGTTCAAGAAATGATTTGTTTATGCCCAAATTTTTCATTTGTTGAGCGGTTCGTGATGAACACCGCGCTAGCTACACAATGCACAATTAGTTTTCAGAGTAGAATAAAGAGTAACATTCTTTTTTGGAACATTTTCTTTGAAACCTTTTTATTTACTATCTACTGTATCAAATCCGAAAAACAGTTAAAACATGCATGAGGCAGTGAAAAGAAAAATTGATGACCTCTCAAACGATGTATAGCTGATCCCATTCAATATTTGAGGGTTGGATCTCACCACATCGAGGTGGTGGAGGTGACAAGGTTAAAATACTTCCGGAAGATCCCTCGAAATGATAATCGACCGATCCCAGATTTTTTTCTTTTGAAGGCCAACTATGAGAAATCAGCCTCGTTTCGTTTGAATCTGGAAATATAAACTGGGGTGGTGAAATAGTCATTTTTAGATGAAAAAAATCGTATTTCTTACTGTTTTAGGCTTTCGATCCCGTGAGGAGGGTCAATGAACAGTTTTTCGAAAAAGTCTCTTTGATATTGGGTGATTGCGAGAAACCTGACTTGGGAATGAGCGAATTTGACAAAAATATTATAATAAACGAGGTGGAATGTATATTTCACTGCGCTGCTGCCGTTAATTTCGATATATCTTTGAAGAAGGCTACATGGGTTAATGTAAGAGCAACCCGGGATTTGTTGGGAATTGCGAAACAAATCAAGGATTTGAGAGTGAGTATTTTTCTCTATATCAGAAAGAAATGGGTAGATTGTGTATGGGTGGAATAGATGAAAAAGTTGATAATATTATTTTATCCATCACATCACGTTACAAGCAAGATATAACTTACCTCATCTGACAGGTCGAATGTATCTATAGTACTCTTTCTTCAATGTCTGATCTTCAGGTCAGGTTAAATTTATACCAATGTATTGCATCGACCTATATCGCTCTTCAAGCGAACAAGGACAATTACATCCTGGGATACCTAAGTTGGAATGGAACTGAAAGTGAATATAGCCGATTGAAACGCTTCAGCTCGTATTGCTGAACAACCGATATATGAAAGAGTAGATAGTTGAAATTGAAATCACTTGTCATGAATTCCAATATGAATAATGATATCGTCTCACAATATGTTACATGAAATAAAATATAGAGACTGAATGATCCGAAATGAAAATAGTTATATCATGCAGACAATATCGAAGAATGTGGAAAATGACTGAGGCGTGAAAAAAACTGATCCCAGCAGTAGGTTTCTCAACAGTAATTGTTTCTATTTGTTCCAGACTCTCGTTCACATCTCGTCAGTTCATTCAAACTTTCCACAATTCGAAGTTCATGAAAAATTTTATGACTCCACAATATCAGCTGATGAGCTTATAAGAATGTCTGAGTCTATGGATGATGATGAATTGGGAAAACAAGAACCTCAGTAAGTACCCGTAATGGATTCGATTTTTCAACGATCGGGGTACCTGATTCTCAAAGGTCGACACTCAATGTCGTAAGCAACAAAAACGGAGCATTGCTTTTATTACTCTTGCATTAGAAGAAGATGGGGATATTTTGTCGCATGCGACAATAGAAAATTGAGAATCAGGCCCCAGTACTGTCTTGATTCATGCATTTTCATAATTTCACACATTTTCCGATTCTCAGGCTATTGGGTGATTGGCCAAATAGAATAACTTTCACAATGAGTGTGGCTGAAGATCTTCTGAGGAAACAGGGAAAAAGTCTTCCTTTATGTATTATCAGACCATCTTTGAGTGAGTATTACGTTGACATTCTTCAGGAATATTATTGCCTTCATCATTATCGAAGAATCAATTTCATCACCTGTGGGTTGCTTTATATGACGAAGTATATTCTCTCGTGAATATGGACCATGGGGTATTACAATCTGACTCTCGTGGTATTGCGAGTTCCGAAAGGGCAGCACGCTTCTGCGCCTCATTGCCTCCAGTCTTTTTTATACTTCTGTGATTCCCTTCTTCCCTTGAGGAGGAGGAACAGGTTTAGGCCGGATCTTCCCGCGTGGTTTCTGAATCTGTTTGTGAAGTCTGAGATCGTGTCCGCTCCGGATTTGTTTCCATAGCTTTCGCTGCTCTTTCCGTGAATTTCGCCTACCTAAATAGTCGCGTACGCGAATTCGGTAAACTTTTCCCACAGGTGCAGGATGCCGCTGCGCGATCTGATTGGCTAATGGCCTAGATATTCTAGGCCTATATATATATATATATATATATATATATATATATATATATATATATATATATATCTCAGGGTGTTCCTAAACGGAGGGTAACATTTCATTTTGTTCTGTATGAAAGATAATTCCAGTAATTTTTGAGGATTTTTTTTTTAGTTGTGGGGGTTGCTACCAACACATAAACTCTTAAGAATGGAATGAAAATAAAGTGAATTGATAAATCAAAGCCAGTCAGGACGAACATGATATTCATTGAGAAATTACAAAAGAATACATATTACTAAAGTATTCTATGAGTAGTTATAAATCCAACATTATTCATAGAATGATGTATAAGACGTAACTTTGAGACAGTAAAGTTGATTTCTTTGAGAAGTAGATACTGTTTTTGATCTTCATCTTTTGTATTTAGTTAGTTGTACTCTTCCTCTTGGTCTCGGTAGTGTAGTGGTTAGCATATCTGCCTATCAAGCGGAAGGCCGGGGTTCGAATCCTCGCCGGGCCACCGTGCTAGGTAATCGCACGTTGAAAGGTAAGGCCTCGTTGATCCATTGCTCGCACAAGTTTCGACTTCTGAGGGTTGACATTCGTCAGTTGGTTAACGAAAACGAACAATTAGTGCAACTCCACGTTCAGCAACATCATCGACAAATTCAAGTTGCTTTTTTTGAATGACTCATTTTGTTTTCATTCACTTGAATCTATTTGCAAGAATCCTGTGAAAGGATTTAGGATTTTGAAGAATTGTATTGTTGCTCGAAAGAGAGGCTTGCAGTTCTCTGTCGAAAATTGCAGCTGGAACAAGGAGAGCACGTTTCATTTGTTCATCGTTTTCTTCATTCTTCAAAAGTTAAGCTCACCTCCTGGCACGGTGCAAACTGAGATTACACACATTCAAAACCAAATAGAGGTATTAAAACGATTTCCAGTTTGTTGGAAATTAATTCCTCAAAATTGATTTTTTCGATTTAAAGCCTAAAAGCAACGAAGAATATCGTCAATCTGCTAGTCGTCGGTAGTGTAGTGGTCAGCATGCCTGACTGTCAGCCTGTCATGTGAAAGGGATGTTCAAATCCTCTTCAAGGAACCATAGTATTGTGATTCATACGACAAAAGGTAGGGATCCTTTAATCCATTGCTCGCACCAGTTTCGACTTCTGGGGTCTGATTTTCAGATCAGGTGAACTTTCATACCTAGAGAGAGTCGAATGTCTCTTTATAATTCAAATGGCCTTACCTCATGAGATAGATTTTCTCTTGATGGGGGATTTTACCCGATTTGAAAATCGGGCCTATGAGGTTTGACGTTGGTAAGGCGGCGTCAGCTGAACTCAAAGTTAACAGAAAAACTCAAACCCCACTTTGAATCCACAGTGTTATTTCTTCACACAAAATATGAATAACGGTTGAGAAGTGTATTGAATACCAATCATTTGCTCATTTGAAAAAAATACACTCAGGTGCATAAAAAATGTCCACTTGAAAATGTTAAGTAATTTTAATACAGAATAACTTTTTTTTTAGTTTCGTCCCGATTCGATTTTTTTAATGAGTGGAAGAAAAATCATTCCAGACTATTTTAGCATAATCATGAAACTATACAGAAGTGAATGATTACATGAGTAGCAAATGATTGAAAGTTTTTCGAAACAATGAGTGCTTCGAATATCAGGTCAGTGCCTTGAAAAAACGAGGAAAAAATATGAGCCATAACCTAGCCTGCAAGCAACTAGTCAATAGTTCTGACCTGAAAACACTACTGGAGGAACCTTATCGATCTTTGAAATCTCATTCACATGCTCCATTTTCACCTCACAATAGCATTCTTGTTTTGCAACTTCATCGCGCACATTTTCCCCTCATTCGCCATTATTTCATGAGAGGAATCTGCAGTATAAGTTTGTCCGACGACCTGTACATATCTTTTATGAAAATTTCTCGATAACTCATTTCCACTGGACGTAGTGACAACATATCTCTAATATTCAGAACTATCGTTACTAATTCATCGTCTTCAAATTACCTCAGATGATATTATATGAACAACAATTCATTATAGACCAAGCAAAATAAAATATTCTCATTGAAAAAATAACGAAAACTGTTAACAGCATTTTGATGATGGGGAATGAATAACTGGTCTATACTGAATTTAAAGAAAAAATCGTGAGCTGGGGGTTAGAAATAAATATTTTGGGGAGGCAATTTCTGGCGAAAGATGAGGTTATGTGCAAAGTTCTTTCATACAAGTGTTCTATATATTTTCGAAATCTCTAACTTTTCTATTGAAAACTTCTCTCGGAAACGTCACCATTCATCAGAAATTCCGACAATATCATTTTCACCCTTTTACACCCCTAAATATTTACTTTCAAACCCCAGCTCACGCATTTATTTTTTTAATTTCTGTATAGACCACCATTGTACGAAATCTTGTCTAGTTTATCAGTCCACAGTTTCACGAAACCTCGGCACAATAGCTCCTTCAAACAGAAAATTTTCTACGAGAAGGAGTACGAATTTGGGAAACTCACTGTGGTGAACATCCTACAGGAAACCGTCAATTATTTTTTTATATGGACTAGTGTTGACTATTTCTATTCCAGAATGTTAGTTCAGTAACATCTAGAACCTCCAATATGTAAATCACTTACATCCAGAACCTGCAAAATGATGTGCCTGAATATAGATCTTGCGGGTAGTGTTTCACTTTTGAATTATTTCCGGAATTTTTTTCGAGCTTACGAATATTTTGAAAATTATCCCGAGCAGAAAGCTCATTTGTGGGCAAGATAAAATTCCCAAAGATAATTCGAGTCCACGTGGTATTCGTTAAGAAAATTTCATACCATATTGAACTTCAACGAATGATTCGAAACTCATGTTTCAGTGTTTCGAAGTTCGTCAAGATAGGCTTTGGAATACATCACAGATTGAACAATTGAATCGAAATTGCCTTGTTTTGTCACATTAAATTTAGGTCATTGTGTGAGCTTCAACAAAATGAATCGATTCGGTCAAGAAACTACCGTCTCAGTGGCTCGTGAATAATGATATTGATTATCTATTATTGTATTTTTATTAGTCTGCTGAATTGTTCTAGTACCCTATAGAAAGGTTCCATTTTGTTCACCTCTGCTCAAAGTGTTATGTCGAACAAACTGCTCTGCTTATGTCAAAAAATTTCCACTATAATTCGATGTAGGTAACCTATGCGGGAAAACATTTCCTATAAAATCCTCAAAAATACTTGAGTAAACAGCTTACAGCGCTTGAAGTCATTTCAAAATATTTGATATTTCACCATGGGAAACTGGCAAATTTTGTGGAGCGGCTTCAAGCGCTCTAAGCTGTTGAACGTGAAACAAAATAAGCATTGGTCGAAAACGGTTGGTGGGAAATTTTCAACAAAATCACTGAATCATTCTCATGAATATACATAGTCCTGTTTTAATTCGATTAACTTGTTTTTTTTTTGGAATAGTGCTGTCCTCTGCTGAAGAACCAGTGACAGGATATGTTGAGAAAATTTCTGGTCTCAATGGTTACACTGTTGCTTACGCTCTAGGCGTTAACAGGGTCAACTATTACAACAACGGAACTCTAGATATTGTACCTGTTGACTACGTTGTGAATCTCATCATAAGTGCTGGATGGTATACAGGATTACAAAAGTATGGATATCATAGTATTTATAATGATAATAATAAATATATTTATTGTAACAAATTATTGAGGCGAACAGTAAGATAGAGGGTAGAGACACAAATAATGATTAATCGGAAATGAGTGGAGAAATTCATTTAATATTGGAATACCTCGTTTTCAATTGTTCTAACAATTGATCTCATTCCGCTCGAACTTAAAAAACAACTGGTTCTCATTACATCTCTTCTTGTAGTGAAATATTCTTTATTAAGTGTGAAATTCATGTCAGGGATGTAGGTATATTTGTTATATAATATTTAATTTATGACTAATTTCAACTGAAAAAGTATTATGATATACAACAAAATGTAACTATGAAATTGACTGCAACCTATTCTCAAAAAATATAAGCTGGATTTATGCAGCATCAACTTTCATCTTTTCTTCCACGTTGGAAGACAGTCAGTTTTTTTAAATCAGATATCATTCTATTTTTTGTCACACAATTTCATAGGACATTATGATATATAACTGATTTTTCATGCGCTTTATTTTCTATTATCAGGTTGAGAATGGGAAAAAGTGAAAATTCGTCCGCTGAAGCCAATATATACCATTGTATTAGTTCTCAAGAGAAGCCAATAACCACAGGTGAGAATATCTGAAGCTAATGCCGAGTTGTGGTATTGTTTTGTCATTTTTCCGAATTAATTTCGAATAGCGCTCGAATAATGTTGGCGAAAAAGAGACAGTAATTTACAATTGAAACGTATGAACAAGAACAACTATGGAGGTGGCTCCTTTCCCAAACCATAATTCGCCTCAACAACAGCTCAACTTTGCTCAACAGTTCTGAAGACCAGATCAGCTGTAGTTTCTGCCTATACCTGTCACGGGAGTTTATTTCACCAAATCTACCTCGGTTATTATTATTTTTATGATTATTACAATTCAATGATGGCAGAGGTGCAACGTACCTGTAGTGCACAAAGTATAACACTATTGAGAGTTAAAGAGAAGAAGAAAATATGAATAATTACAATTTGAAATCATGATGACGCAAAGTTCGCGATACAACCATTTCTTCCATACTAATAGCAAACATAACGACGATGATAACACTACTGACTTCGTTCACTGATTCTAGAAAGCGCGTTCACTGATGGTGCAAATGATCTCTTATCGCAGTGTATTCAAGGCTGAAAATAGAGCAAAAATATTTTTTCGATAATTTAGGTCTGTTAGGTCTCGCGATTACCCAGCACGGCGGGGAATCGAACCCTGGTCTTCTGCTTGAATGGCGAATGTGATAACCTCAATACTACCGAGAATCATGTGGCGATGCGATCTTAATTTGAAATCCCAATACCGATCGAGGCGAGGTGAAGCATCATTGGTTAAATTATCAAATCGCTGGGAATTTTGATTTTCCAGACAAAATTTCTCGAAGAAAAAGTCAAGATCTCTTACTGTAAGAACACGATATGTTCTACAAAAGAAATGAAAACAGTTTCTACAGTAGGTGACCCAAGTAATTTCATAACGACTTTCAAAGCACCATTCATTTGCGAATGGAATTATTTGCGATTTTGCGGTAAAGAGCTTGCGCCTTGAAAATACTCACAGTAATCCACACCTGGTAAAAAATAAGCTGTATATCTCAAATCGTATTATTATATCTATGCCTGTAAGCGTTAGGCGCTGCGCTGGTTTATTAAAAAATACAAGAATAAATAATCAAAGGACCAGGGAGATCACTCCCAATCAAGCAAATTGGCAACGAACAGTTGGGTTCTTCTACTGCATTACACTCTAGAGTTTCGTTTACATATATAACAAATAGACTGATCAAAAAAGGGGCAGAAAAATTCTTGTTTTGAAAAGCGGACACCCGTATATGTTGCTGAGAATCGCTGTGTTGTTCCTATTTTCTTTTGCGCATGTCTGAGTTTTCCCAACTGCATATGCGCGGTGAATGAACTCCGTTTAGTTATAGAAAAAAATGAATACCCAATAAGTAAAAATGAAAACTCCCTCACTTAACCTTCTGCATTTCGAAAAAAAAAATAAATAATAATAATTGCAAGAAAATAATTATGAAACTATATTATATTAAAGAAGGGGAACCGTCAACAATGTCATTGCTATGACTGATCATTGGAATAGGCATATACGTACATACTATGACCTTCTGATTAGATTTTTCTGTCCGACTTGCAATAAGGAGCTATATTTTTATCCGATAGTGACATAAATTGTCACAAAATACATCGACCAATATGTTTCATTTGTAGCGAAAATGCGGTGATTCCAAAACTATACGTCGTGAAATCGACACATTTCGGTTGTCTCAGTTATTTTGTATATCGCACTATCAAATCCAATTGATAAGGTTCAGAGTGGATGTGTCTAATTTGGCAACTCATAAATGCATTATGAGGTTGAAGGAAAAGGAACTGCATTGAATGTAGCATGTAGCATCTCTTTCACATGTAGGTTATTGTGTTCTGGAAATAAAGAAGATCCATTATTCAGAGATTCAGTGCAGCTGTTCTACTGAAACTGTGATCTTATATCCACAACAAAATACCTGTGAAAGGAATTGATTTTTGTGGACGGACTTTTTATACATAGACTACTCTTTGTGTAATGATTGTAGACGTCAGCATTGAGTAAAATATTCGTTCTATTTTCATGTATTGATAGGAGTGTTTGAAGAATGAAAATACATAAAGTCATTTTTTGAATTTCAAAAAGAGAGGTTCGCAAGAGTCACACTGCTCATCTTCTGCAATTACTCTAATTATCGCGATTTCCTTTATACTAGAGTTCGAATACCAACGAATACCTTTTTTATAACTGAATCTACGGAGGTGTGTGTTATATTATATTTCTTGATGGTTCAACATTGAGTTAGCAATGATTTGAATAATCGAATTTCCCAATTGATTTTGATATATTAGAAAAAATGAGCACTATAAGCAGTTTGTTTGAACACTAAGTAACTGTCTTATAGTATAAGAATGATAAAGTGTTCGGTTATGAGAGATTTTTTCAAACTTTATAATATCAAAAAGTATAGAAAAACCTCAGCATAAAGTTCTCGAGAAGACTGGCTCAAATCAAATATTTTTTTATCAATCCCTTCAGGTCAGTCTCAGCAACCTACTTTCTAAATTGGAGGTTGATGAGCTGGCTGCTGTTCAAAAACAACAGTTCCTCTGAGCAAATACCACGAAGGGCATTGAATTATTTCCGACAGGAACCAGTGTCGGTTTCTTCACAGAAGGAAAGTCCGCATATGCGGTAATGTAAGTGCCAGAATTAATTACAATCATCGTGACGGGCACCCTTACAAGCCGGTTTCCAACTCGATGGCCTCTCGTCAATTCAAGGTAGTTCCCATCAACAACTCGGAAACCGAAAGTTGTCCCTGCATCCATATCGAACTTCGAAAAAGGCTGAAGCTGACAATGACCTATGAAGCTGTCAATGGGCCATCTGCTCCTACTTTGTGAAAGGAGAAGTAATAACCTTTAAATAACACTTGACGGATTCAATTCAACGTCTTTCATAGCATTTGATAGGGACGCAGTTGTTTCCGGACCTACGTTGGACCATCAACCTACTGTGTAGGTAGGGAAAACATTCTCTTTTCTTTCTAGTCTGATAAAATTGTTCAACAGATGATTTGATTGTAGCTACCCTTTATTTTTCTACTCCTTGCACAAGGAAGAAGCGCAGTTTCAGCGTTATTCATGATTTGACATTTTATCTATGTCAGCCCATCAACCTTCTATGAGGGTAGTTGTGACTGGCTTCTTCATAATTTGATTTTACTACGGAATTGTTTTTCAGATGAATGGATAGGAATCACGGAATCAGCATGCAGAGATGTTCCGAGTATAAAGATGATCCAGCTCCCAACGTCTTTCAGTACTGCTTGTTACCAGAACTACAAGCTCCTGACTTTCTTGCTGCATACCTGCATGGCTTTCTTGTGCGATACCTGTATGAAATTTGCTGGAAAGGAACCAAAGTAAGTGATATTATCATCCCTTAAAAATATTCAATAGTAATTATTATTACAACCAGCAATATATTTCTCATTACTCAATACCGTCTAAGTGCTTCACAAAGTTATTCGAGGGAATAATTTTTCTAATCTCCCACGAATTTTAAATGAAATCACTTATACATAAAGTGTTAATCTGTGGACTCGGTTATTACGTTTTAGAACTGAAAGGTTTTTATTTTAGTGATCACCAACAGAGTTCCTTCTATACCCTAAACATTACCACGAATATTCCGCAGCGATCCTTTGTATTATTACTGAACTAAAATCACCCATCAGAAGTGCACTTCAAAAATTCGTTTCTTTGGTACGTCACAATAATACTGCAGTTTGGCATCGAAAAATGCCAAAGCTACTGGATTCAATGAGAAAGTATCTTCGTAATCACTTCATTCATTTTCTCATTGTCACCTCCGGAACACCATGTCGATAGATTACCAAAGGAGAAGAGTTTCCTGGGGCTCATAAATTAAAAAAAAATCCCTTTTCACTGTGATGTGAGTGATTTACCGATTCTGGTTGGGAAAAAATTCCGAAATTTGTATTCTATAACCAAAACTAGCTCTGGTGTGGGTAAGGGACACTCACCCTTAGCAGATGCAAATTAATTTCCACTAAAAGCAAGTGCGACCTCCAGAGAATTTTACACTATGATCCCTTTTCAAAACAAACCTAGGACGCCAAACTTCCTGAAAGAGAAGTATGTGCTGCTGAAGGAAAAATCAATTCAATTTTAACAAACTTCCTATTTATTTAAGTGAATTTTTACAATTCAAATTGTTCAGTATTATTAAGTTTTGAGTAATATTAAGCTAGCAAGTTAATTAATGAGAATTTATAAATCACACAATGGTCTATCCTTCTGACCGTTCTGTCGTTCTGTTGACTTGTAATGGAATGGCCACTTACGCTCCTCCTTGACTGGTGAAGTGGACTCTATTTGAAACACTACCTCTTTTGCCTTTAGTTCTTGACTGGCAACAGGTGTCGAAGGTTCTGGTAGGCTCAAAGCGGCTACCCCTTTCTGCCACTAGTTGTTGGCTAACCTGGTTAATCCTTGGCAGCAGGTATTCGGCTATTGTCTGCTTCGATGACAGTTCAGGAGTCCACTCACTTCAATGGTAGGAAGCTAGTAGGTGGTTGGTGTTGGTCCTCTTCAACGGTCGATGGTTTTACATGTAAGATGGGGGACAAGGTATTAGACCAAAGTAATAAAAATATGTGAGTGTCACTGAGACTACAACTTGTTGGATTAAAAAAATGTTTCAATAATTATTTCTGAACTATAGACTATTTGGATCCAAATTTACAGTCTCAGGAAATTAGTAAATTCACTCGAATAAGTAAAGATCTCTCATGAAAAAAAAAATGAAATCTGAATATCTCCAGGAAAGAGAATTTAATACAAGAAAATGACAGTATCCGTTAAAGAAATATTGAGAAAAATACTCAGTTTAATCAATAGAAATTGAACTAGATAAATTGATTAAATTGATAGAAATAGGTAGATATGAGAATTCGATAGAAACAAGCAAATCAATAACGCTGGATTCTCATGTAACGCAAAACTTCGAAACAGGGAAGTAGTTGGTGGGGATTTTGTGAATATACTTCTTCCTGCTGGTGTGTTTTTTGTGAATGGTTTCGTTTTCAGTAGGTATACAAAAAGAATAAATAATTGTTCAATGAGTAACCCTTCAACTCTTCAAATTTGGCCAAGCCCAAACTTCACAAAGAAGTTAGTGAGTTGAATGGTACACATCATAAACCGTGACTGAAAGGACTGGTCTCTCTATGTTACCCAATGTATATAAAATCAACACTCAAGACAGTGACTGAAACTAAGTTTCCAAAGAATCTGTGACAGTTTGGTAAGTAGTGATAGTTAAATTTAAATTGAATTAAATGATAGCAAACTACTTACCAAACGTCAGAGGTCCTTGCTCCACAGGGTTTTGTTTCTCAAAAGGAATCTGAGCAATATTCTTCTGGAACTGAGATAAATTGACCCTGATTAACTTCTGGTCTCCTGATGAGATTGGTACTTGCCGGCAACGAAATAATAAGCCGGAAATCCGTGGTTTCACTGAAAAACGTATAAACGAAAGTACTCGTTCTCCCTCAAGTAAATATATTTCAGTTCGGTTGAAGATAACCTCACTTTTCCATATAAAAATGAAATATTTTATCTCAATTCTGGAAATATTGGGTTCAGTAAGTCGAAATAATACTGATTAATAATAAATCCTGAATCCTTGAGAAAGATTGTCGAAAGCTCGTGGATTGCAATGATATTCGAAGTTTCAGAAAACCCTTCGATGTTCCAGGCACCGTCTCTCGAAAAACACCACTCTTTACGGTTTAATCAAAAATATAACGATACTTGGGAGATATTAATTCATTGAAAAATTATTAAATAGGTAAGATGATAAAATATTTGAAGATGATTCAAATTATTCAAAATAACTATCACCTGTTTCGAAGTCACACTATCACGACACCTGAGAATCAGATACGATACGCGCTATCGATCACCGATAATCAATCAATAATCAAGAAGGGATATCAAGAAGGCAGAATCACCTCCGATTGCACATATATGCCTTTTTTAGCGCACGCGTGATTCGTATCTTGAAGGGTTGACAGAACATATTACATTAGAGGATTTATATACCCTTATCAAGGATGGAAATGGGGAAATCAAAAACGAAATAAAAGAACTTCGTAAAGAATTCTCGCATGAGGTTGAAAATTTGAAGGAAAAGTTTGATAATTTACAAAAAGAACAGAAAAAATTAACTGAAAAAGTGTCTGGTTTGGAAAAAAAGCTGAAAAAATATAATCTTGTGTTATATGGTATCGAAGAAAAAGAATCTAATATTACAAAGACTGTCCTCGATATCATCAAAAATATCCTTGAAATAGACTGTGATATGAATAAATTCCGCGATATTCACCGCATTGGAAAGAAAAAAGACATTAGTAACCGCCCAATAATTTGTGAATTGGTGACTTATCAACTGCGCCAAGAAATATTGATTAGTTCAAAAAAACATAAAGATGAGCTGAAGGAGAAGGGCATATATATCAGCCCTGACTATCCGGAAGAAGAATATAAAAAAAGGAGGTTCATGAATGAATGCAGGAAAGAAGCCTTATCCAAAAATCTTCAAGCATATTTCAAAAATAATTCTTTAGTCATAAACGACAAAGAATATTCTTATGAAGATCTAATATCAGATAACCAGGACAACTCTAGCGAACAAGGAAAAAACTCTGCCGCCACACCGAGCACCGTTGAAAATATTTTCCACTTCAAACGAAAACCAGACGAGGAAGCTAGAAACGACACTGTGAGAATTCCCAAGAAAACCACACGTTCTCAGAAAAAATAATTTCTCAAATCGACCGTTTTCTGCATTTTATTGTATCTGAACTGTTTTTTTTATTATTAATTCTTGTACAAAATATATATTTATCCCTGAAATGAATCCATATATCAGAGATTATGAATATGAACTAGTTAAAACAAAAGAAATTGAAAATATAAGGGAACTAAATGAACTCGTTGCATTGGAGAGAAATAAAAAATATAAATTCAAAATTTTACATCAAAATATAAGAAGTATTGCTAAAAATTTGGATGAACTAGAGATCTACTTATCTGAAGTCGATGAACCCTTTCAGTGTATTGTACTAACAGAGACTTGGACCATTCACGATTTAAATATGTTTAAACTAAACGGATATGATACTCTATACAACGAGGGTAACATAAATAGATCCGATGGAGTTGTAATTTTTGTACAAAAAAGTTTGTGTTATAATCATGAAATCATCAATATAGATAATTGTAAAGCAATTCAAATTTCATTTGAAGTCAACAATAGAAATATTCATTTAACAGGTATTTACCGACCACCATCGACTAACGAAAACACATTTGTTAGAAATCTCCAGCAATATCTATCGACAACAGCACAACTAAATAATGATCTACATGTCATCATAGGTGATATTAATCTCAATATTTTATTTGAAGATGATATAGTCACAGATTATCTTAATAATTTTTATGAATATGGTTTCCACTCAGTTATAAATACGGTGACAAGACCCCAAAGTGGTACTTGTTTGGATCATATTTTTGTGAGAAGTAAATCAAATTCAGTCGATTCGTTTCCTATTTTATTGAAAAGTACTATTACTGATCATTATAGTACTATTGTCAATTTGCCAATTCATGAGCATGATACCAATGTACAAAAAGAATCGAAATTCAGAAAATTTATTAAGTATACACAATTAAAAAAAAAATTGCAGAATACGACTGGTCGCATATTGTTTCTTCTGACAATACTGACGAAAGCATTTCCCACTTTTTAGGTCTTCTAAAAAAAATGATTGATGAACAGACAGAGAGAATACGGATAAAACATAAATGTATCAAACGAAAGCAATGGATTTCTGATGGTTTAGTAAATTCAATAAATACTCGAGATAACTTATTCAATAGACTCAAAAAAGAATCATATAATGCTGACCTGAGAGATGAATATATCAGATATCGCAATATACTGAAGAGACTCATCACAGACGCCAAAATAAATTTTTATAAAAATCGTATCACCAAGGCTCAAAATGATAGCAAAATATTATGGGAAACAGTAAAGGATATCTCGGGCAGTAACAAAGATATAAAAATAAAAAGTGTCAAAAATGAAAAAGGAGAGCTAATACATGATAATAAAGAAATTGCTGATTGTTTCAATACACACTATGCTCGTGTTGGGCAAAACCATGCAGAAAAAATCCAACAGCCAACTTACCCGCTTCTCAAGCGTGATTTTTCACGTCAATCCATTTTTATGAAACCTACAACTGAGGAAGAAATAATCGAACTCATCAATTCGCTAAAGTTAAAAAAAGCACCAGGCATTGATGACATCACTGCAGAAACGCTTAAAGAAATAAAAAATGAGATCGCGTATCCCCTTGTGATAATATTCAATAAAATTCTTCAAAATGGAAAATTTCCCCCTGCTTTGAAAATAGGGGTAATAAAACCCTTATATAAAAAAGGGGAAAGAACCGAGGTTGCTAATTACAGACCAATTACGTTAATTTCAAGTTTGGCGAAAGTTTTGGAGAAAATCATAAAGACCAGATTGAATTCATTTATTAGCAAATATAATTTTATTTCAAAAAACCAGTTCGGTTTCAAAGAAGGTCTATCAACACAGGACGCTATTTGTTGTCTGACGTCGAAGGTAGCTGAAAATCTAGAAAAAGGTAAACCATCCCTCTGTGTTTTCCTGGACCTTGCAAAGGCCTTCGACACAGTGAATCATTCACAAATGTTGGAGACTTTGCAGGATCTAGGGTTCAGAGGTAATGCCTACAAACTCATGGAAAGCTATCTCGACGGCAGGGAACAATATGTAAAAGTTGGTGATGTACTCAGTGACAAAAAAATCGTTGAATGTGGTGTTCCCCAGGGAACAGTCTTGGGTCCTATTCTTTTCACGATATATATTAATAGTATACTCACATACGAATCTTCTGGGACAATCATCTGCTTTGCAGACGACACCGCTATATTGTACGATTCCTGTAATTGGGAAGACGTGAAAACTAAAGCCGAAGTGGATATGAGTAGAGTTATTGACTGTTTCAATCAAAGGATACTCTCAATTAATTTCGAGAAAACGTGTTACATTCCGTTTTCTTGTTATGCCAATTCTCTGCCCCATTTCCAAAAATTAGATATAAATAACCATGGGAACAAATTTACAATTCAGTCATCAGATAAGGTTAAATATCTTGGGGTAATAATTGATAGACACATGAGATGGAACTATCATGTCGACCAGATCACGAATACACTCAGAAGCACACTTTTCAAATTTAGGTATCTACGGAAAATACTGGATAATAGTCACTTGAAAATCATATATCATGCACTAATAGAGTCGCGACTAACGTATGGAATTCTTGCCTGGGGAGGGGTGGCATCAACACATCTGAGAAAACTGGATGTTATACAGAAAAAATATTTGAAAATTCTATTTTCTAAACCGAATGATTATTCAACCAATCTCTTATTCCATAATGCAAAAATACTTGACCTCAGACAATTATACTTTTTCAAAATCGTTATGGAACAATATAAAAATAGAAATAAATTGACATATATCGACCACTCTTATGAAACAAGACAGAAAACCAATGCACACCTCACAACAATATACGTATCCAAAACACTTGTTCAGAGAACAATAAAATTTTTAGGTAACCGTCTATATAATTCCTTACCCTTGCAATGTAGAAATGCTGTAACTATTTACTCGTTCAAAAAACAAGTTAGAAGCCACATTTTAGAAATGGATAGATTGGCCCTTCATAGACTTATTGAACCTTAAAAAAATGAATTGAAATCTAATAGTAAGCGTATTTCTCATGTTTGTTCATACAATCCTTCCATACCTTTTTGCATTATTCGAATATTCAATCCACTTTTACTAAATACTTCTCTCACCATATTTTGCATAAATTAACTGACATAATCTCTAGCTATCGATCTCACCACTTTTTTATTGTTGGATCATGTTATTTATATTAATTGTTATAAGTCTCCATATGTATGTAAGTTTATGTTTGTCTGAGTGTGTATTTATGTGTTATTAATTATTGATTTACATATATTATTTTCATTCAAATGTATCAATACGCATGAAACTCTGTTGTTTTCACTATTATTTTTCATATTAAGTAGTACAGATCAAGAAATTAATGGAAATATCCACGCCCTGGCATTGCCTTAGTGGAGTTTTGTTTATTCTTGTACCTTGTAATTTATAATAAGATATATTTTTTTTAACCCCGTGTTCATTTTAGAACAATTCCTATATGTGTAAAATGTATTCATGTTTTTTTGTATTGGTACTGAATAAATTTATTATTATTATTATTATTATTAACTCAGATGTGTTGAGTGCGTCTACCACCACGATGGAAAAGGTGATTAGCAGCGCTTGAAGAGGTGTTTTGAATAGAAAATGTAACGGAAATTTTATTTTCGTTACAATTCACAGTTGAAAAAAGACCAACCATATGATGAAATTAAGTTGAATCAACTAGGATTGAATGTATTGAAACCTATCACACTTTCAATAATAAGCTTGTCCCACATATTTCGATACCCCTTTCATGCATCACTGCACAGAGAATCACTAGATGATCGTTTTAATGGTATGATCAACAATTCCAATTACTTCTGGCCGATATGCTGTGAATCCAATAGCAAAATCCTTCATTCTTGTCCATTGAAAACAGTTCTCATTTTCGCAGTTTTGGGCGCTCTGGGGCATCTTACGGGTTTTCAGTTAGCGCATTTGCCACTTCAATCATAGGGGAACCCAAGGAAACTTTCAGTGCTATCGAAAAGGTTGTTGTATTCGATTTTTTTCTCAAGAAAAGAGTAGATTAGGTTAGGTTATAAGAAAGACGTCTCTCACTAATACGATGATGTTAGCTTCCCGGGATTGTTCATGATCGTCTTGTTCTTTCTGTTCAACATGAAATGGTATTCTATATCACTTTCTACAAAATGAACAGAGTCATCTATGTGGAGGTGAACTTGAAAATTCCCCTGTATTGTATTGCACGTGTGATTTCCACAATTTATTTGTTGTAGGATGATTCTAAATTATTTTTCCAGGAAAAAAGCTTTCAACTGAATACTCCTATTTCTGTTGAAATGGAGTTCGGCTGGGAAAGAATCACATTGAGGAAAAATATTTTTGCATACCTTTTCAATTGACCTTTCTTCTATTGATAGCTGGATAACCAGGAGCCATTGACTTTTGTTCAGTCTCACAAATAGAGCAATGTTTAAAAAAATTGTCGTGAACCTTCAGCATTATCGAAAACTATCTTAGGAGGGTGTTCATGATAAGAGAATGTATCTTGTAGTCTATTTCTAGTTGAAACCATTGAAGCTGGATTTTCATCCATTTTGGTTTGGCGTCGGTACAAATGAGAGAATGGTGATTTTGAAAGGGACCATCATAATCTATGTGTGTGAGTTCCTAATTCATTGAGGTCCATTCCATAGGTGGATATTAGCTTTCGGAGGTGTTTTCTGTAATCTGGTACGATCTTCGCAACATTTCACTAGTTGTTCTATATCTCGCTCAATTCCTTGCCGGTAAATTTAACTTCGAGCCAACTGCTTCATATCCGTGATACTGATGTGAATGGCATGCAATTCACTTGATGTATGTCATGAGACTTTTTGGGATGGCCTCTATTCAAATTGAATCTTTTGCAAAATAATTGAAATTATGTGATTTCCGTGTTTACCAGTGGATTTAAGACTAACTCTTTTTTTATATACGTTTGTACGAAAAAAATTAGTGGTAATAGACCACGTTGTCAAGTTGTGAGCTATTGTACGTTATTTCAAGGATGAGGAAAAACTGACATCAAGTAAAAAATGCAGTGGAATCGGCCCATGTTGAAAACATGATATTCGATTCTGAGATTAGGATTTTGAAGGGATCTGTTCATGCTAGAATGCGTGATAAAACGTATGAAGTAAGATAATAATCGAAATATTAGATCAACAGAAAGATACTCGACTGCACAAAAATCGAGGGATTCGAAGACAAATTGAAAATATTTGACGAATATAATATTCGATGCGATATACTTCAAAATGATCGATAAGTGAAGTATTTCTGTGATGAATTGCAGATATCTCTTGAGGTTATGAAGGTGTCTGATATAACAGTTGGTCAAGCCCAAAATGGAAAAGGCTTGCTTATTGGAAACATCGTCTCACAGCCAGCAGGAGTTTTGGGTGCTTGCAAGAGGAATCGAATTTGAGGCGGCTGCAGGTAACAATGGCTGGAAAGGAGAGGAGAAAGCGACAGCCCTTCTGCTGGCCTTGAGGAAAAAGCATCCGAAATACTGCAAATCATTTCATTTGAGAAGCATAGGGATTATGAAGCAGTCATATGGGCTATGGAGGTTAGGTATGGTAGTCAGTACTGGTTAGACTCGCTTACCCGAAAACACCAGAGGAATTCAGCAACCAGTTCTGTGTTAACAGTTTCATCGACGAAGTCAAGGACATCAAAATGCAGCAGGCGTTGAGGCTGGGACGTCACCGCACCCTGAAAGATGCTTTTTTCCATGCTCTTGAGTTCGATTCTGCAAAGAATGCCTCCCGACAGTTTCAAAATGTTCGTCAAGTCATGACCATCGCTAAACAAGACGAAGAGAGCCTGATAGGAGTCATAGTGGCCCTGGACAAACAGCTGGATGCTTCGGAAAACAGACTGGTAATAGAAGAAGCTGCCAATGACCGAAAGTGGCGGCCAAAATGCTACAACTGTGGCAGAGAAGGGCATTTGAAACGGACTGCCGCGCTCGACCGAAGTTTGAGGAAGAACAGAGAGCTCCGGAAACCTCTGATCAGTCGATGTGAAGGGGTGTACATTGGCTCACCTATCCCAAGCCCCCAGGTTATCAATTTCCACAATAAGACGCAATGACAACAGTCTACTTGCTGATGAGGTTCTGAACGACCATCTCTGATGTTTCACTGTCGATACGGGAGCCACAGGATCGGTGATGAATTACAACATTTCAGGCAAGCAAAACATTTTGACTCCCATTTTGGAATTAGCCATAGATCAATGTGTTCGGAGAAAGTCAAGTCAGGATTGGACTTGGTAAGTTGGAGACAGAAGCTAATGTCGTGGTGGCTGATATCGTCAATGAATTTATTCTTGGACTTGACCTAATGACTGCCCATGGGCTCGTAGTCGATATGAGGAACAAAGCTCTGATCGTAGGAACCGAGGAGAAATCCCTTTATCTGTACCCGACCAACAACTTGTGGTAGAAGATTCCAGAATCCCACCCAACTGCTGGAAGGAAGTCGGTTTCGAAATTGTTGGACCTGGTGGCTTGGGGCTTGTGGAACTGCCAGAAAACTTTCAAGATGTCTGCGTAGCCAAATGCCTAGTGAACTGTAGCAACAAAGTGGTTCCGTTGAGAGTGGCCAATGCAAAAGATAATAGGATTACAGTCAAGAAGGGGCAGCTCATTGGAGTATGCGAACCTGTTGCAAAAATCAGCAAAATTGAAGAGCAAACCCCAGCCTTCAGCCCCTGTCAACAAGTTCCGGCAGAACTCGTAGCCGCTTCAATCATGGAAGAGAAATCATTGAGTCATCTATCGGAGGATGGGGAAAAGAAGGCGAGGAACTTTCTGGAGAAAGAAGGCGAATTATTCGTGAGAGGAAAGATTACAGGCCGCAAGAATCTCGTCCATCATCGAATCAACACCGGCAATGCTGCTCCCATCCGACAGCCACCAAGGCGACTGCCCTTCAATAAACAGAAGGGAGCCTCGGCCATCACAAGAAGGGGTGATAGAGGAATCCAATAGTCCATGGTCGTCGCCTGTAGTAATGGTAACCAAGAAGGATGGATCAACAAGATTCTATATGGACTACAGGAGAGTCAATGACGTCATAAAAAATAGCTACCTTTTACCTACAATAGACGACACCCTGAACGTATTTGCCAACTAAACATGATCCTCCTGAACCTGAAAAGTGGGTATTGGCAGGAAGTGGTCCACCCCGACGACAAGGAGAAAACAGCGTTTTCGACCGACAATGGACTGTACCAGTTCAGAATTATGCCTTTTGGACTCTGCAATGCTCCTGCCACCTTTGAACGATTGATGGAACTGGTACTGAGGGGTCTCACATGGAAGACAAGCCTGGTCTATTTAGACAACATTATTGTGATAGGAAACATTTTTGACAAACATCTGTCAAATTTGACAGACGTCTTCAGCAGGCTGGCGAATGCCAACTTGCAGCTGAGCCCCAAGAAATGCATCCTCTTCCAACCTGAGTTCAACTTACTCAGGCACGTCGTGTCCTCCGTGGGCATAGTGACAGATCCAGACAAAATCAAGGCAGTGTAGGGATGGCCCGTACCGAAAAATGAGTACGACGTCAGAAGCTTTCTGGGACTCTGCAGCAAGTACCGACAATTTGTCAGGTACTTCGGATAGATAGCGAGACTCTTGCACAGCCTGATAGAGAAGAAAACACCTTTTTCCTATTCAACGCAGTATAAGCCAGCTTCCATTAACCTCAAGAGACATCTGACAACTTCTCCAGTCCTGGCATACCTGAAGAAAGACAACCTTTCGATCCTTGACACGGATGCTTCCCGTTATGGCTTAGGAACCGTTTCATCCCAGCTGCAATGTGGCGAGGAATTCGTTGTTGGCTATTTCAGCAAAACGTTGGGGAAGACAGAAAAGAACTACTGCGGGACTAGAAAGGAACTCCTTGCCGCTATCAATGCCGTAGAATACTACCATTTATGCCTTTATGGCCGGAAGTTCCTGGTCAAAACCAACCACTCAGCGTCGCAGTGGCTCTCCAACTTCAAAACCCCTGAGGGAATGCTCGCACGATGGCTAGAGAAACTGCAAAAATACGACTTGGAGATACGCCATCGCAAAGGAAGAAGTCATGGAAACGCAGACAGTCCCTCAGAAAGGCCTTGCCTGGAGAAGAGACTCGAAAAGACGAAAGATTGATGGCCCACGCATAATGATTAAAATTTGTCCAACGTCCCAATAGGCGACTAAATCGTACCTGTGACAGAAAGGTTGCAAGTCACGACGGATACCAACAACGACAAAAATGGATACGGTGAGGGATGCACAGAAACAAAACCCAGACTTGAAGATGACTTGAAAATAATCCGAGAGTGGATCCACATAAGAGCAAAATTGCAATGGCAAAACATGGTCAACGAGTTAAAGGCTACTGGCTTCAATGGGACTCACTGAGTCTCCGAAATGACCTAATCACTTGAAAATGGGAAATCCCCAGTCAGATGGGTCAAGTTGGTACCTCTGTTTCTCTTGGCGTACCAAAGTTCTCAATATAAAGCTACCGGATACACAACCTTCGTACTGCTAACTGGTAGGGAGTTGAAAATTCCAATCGATTTGATGTTTGGCAGAGTTGGAACTGATTAAATCGAAGATGTGTCGCCGGCAGATTAGATGGAGGACCTTAAGGAGAGATTGAGAACTGTCTACGATTTTACCAGGTCGAAGTTGCAGATGATCAGCGACAAAATGCAGATAAGATACGACAAGAAGTCTAAGCAGAAAAGTTTCAAGGAGGGCGATGCAGTATGGTTATATCAGCCTCAGATGAAAAAAAGGATTGAGTTCCACGTTACAGGGACCCTATTTGGTAAAGAAGAAAATAAACGACCTAGTCTACTGGATCCAACTGTCACCTCGAAGCAAGCCGATGGTCGTCCATAAAGAAAGACTAAGCCCGTACAATAGACGTAACCCCCATTATGGAATAATCAGACAAATGTTGTTCGGGGCGAACAACTTCAGCAAGGGCGGTAGTGTCACGAATATGAAACCCTTTTTCTACGCCCATGGTTTTCTGTACGCCTGCGTCTATGTAATTCGAAGAAGAGCACGCCCATCGTCTGTCATCGCGATTCATCGAGAATTGTCAAGAGAGATAACAAACCACATTTTTCACACGGAAAAAAACCATAACGAAATTTCTATAAATGTCAATGCTTGTTCGAATACGGAAAATTCCAGAACCATGGAGCTAAATATAGCGGACGAGGAGAGGTACTGAGTTAGTTGATTACAGATAGCGATCAAGTGAATAAATAGGCGAACAGTAATAGTTATTTGAGTTATTTATCGAGCTGAGAATCAGTTGTTTAGTGATTTGTGAGTGAATCGCAATGAAGTTGTTGGATTTTGTCTTATCAATTGTCACTTATTTTCGAACCCAGAGTGAAAAAGTAACACTATGTTTGAAACAAAATCTTTTGAGCTGTTGAACAAACCACTTATGGCTATCAGCAATTGTCTAGGAAAACGGAAAAGGGTTCAAATAACTTTGCTGGTCCAGGCCCTGGCCCCTAATAATAACAGACCGTTAACATGCTTGAATAATACAGAAAAGAGAACTTGCTGGTCGATAGATGAATCACGCAGGACTCCTTGTAGCGTAAGCTGAATCATTCTATGGTCTGGATCGACTATCGTAATGCATTCGATACAACATAACATGAATTTTTGTTGTACCTGCTTGAGTGCCTTGTGTAACGCTTTTCGGTAGGTTGGCGGACGTTACAACGTGGCGCACTCGGTTTCTCGGAAACTAGATCTGTTTCGACGCTAAGAACAGATTCCACTTTCCGAAGGAAAGTTCTGGCATCAGTTTAAAGAATTGTATGCTCCACTGCTTCCTCGAAAGTTGTTAAGGGGGTCCAGGTAGCAGCAGATGGAGATACGATATCCCAGGGGTCCGATATCGTGACCAGAAGATATTTTTGCAATAAGTTGTAGGCTTCAATTACATCTATTGCTTCAAATACGGGTACCGGCTGCAAAGTATTCTGAATAGTCAGATATGAATACTCAATACACTTCCTTTGATATATTCATCACATCGGAAAACTTAAATAAATAAATTTCAGTTTGGTAACGGTTCTTCAAGTGTTTGGTTCAATAGCGGTTCTTTGACGTTATTCCATTTTGCATTCAGAAATGCACAATCGGTAATCACCGTATACACTCCTGAAATGTCTGTAAAATACAAACCCCCATGAAACCGTGAGTTGACTGGGGATAAAAAATGGAATTTCAATTTGATGCTGTACTTCATTATAATTTGGATTCAAAAAAGAATATTCTGGCAGAAAAATGACGAAATGCAAGAGAATGCTCTTAAAGGGGTGGGCAACTCATCCAAACCCGAAGAAATTAATATAAAATCCCTAATTTACGGCGGTCGTGAAACGGTACAGGTTTCAGAGCTGTAAAAAGAACTTTCAAACTGATTATTTCCCTCAATGCGAATAAACGATGAAACAATTGAAGGCTAGACTGCTTTTACAGAGTTTTACAGCGATTAAATGCACTAGACTTTTTACCCGATTAAAATGTTCGAAATAAACCGGGCGTTTGGATCACTTTTCAGGTACTATCTCTGGTACTATATTGTTCCTGTGTTCGATTTTGATGTTTCCTGAGTTTACATGTTTTCTGGAAATAATCTAAACATATATCCCTTCTTCACCAAGTTCAATCGACCAAAATGCGTGCATTTCCATGATTTTCAAAATTTTGCTTTCAAGCAAATGCTTTCGTGTATAATAATTTAAAATAAAATCCCTCGACCTGCGGTCTCGGGATTTTATCAAATTATCATACATTCAAGTCATTTGCTAAGCAAAATTTCGAGAATCATGGAAGTGCAGCACACATTTTAACCGAATAAACTTGGTGCACTCGGGATATAACCCCCGAATATCGTCTCAAGTCTATCTTTTGAGTAAGATTCAAATATGTTTTCAAAAATCAATTGGAATGTAAACGGAATGTTAAAAGAAGGGTAGGGTGACTGTCAACCTTTCCGTAATAAAATAAACTTTATAAGTTTGAATGCAGTACAGTCTCTCAAATACTTGGGAAACTGATATTTATAGTGAAATCGGACAACTATATAACGATCAACGGTGAAATCAGTTCCTGTCGCCCTGCTCTCTCGTGTACGTTGGGAACCAAAATCACGGTACCTAGTACCTAATGACTCGGGAAGGTTTACAGCCAGACCCACAAATAATTAAAATGAAAAAAAAATCAATAATTTATACCTTTCAAACGCGAATGGATAAGTTATTTTACTAGAAGCACTTAGCTCCTGCATTCTTTTCAATACTTGGAGAAAAACATCCATAGTGAAATCGGGAAACTACCGATCAACGGTATCAAATGACTGCGTATGTCGTGAAATAACTGGATAGATGAAAGAAAATATCCGAATTCTCGCTAGTAATACCACTAGTGCTTGAAATATTTCCGAAAATTATTTCAGAAGAGATTCCCAAGGATAATTGAGGCGTTCAGAACCAGAGTGGCCTATCCCCAAAATATAAGAAATGAGAAAATGAACATTACAATATTGCATAAACATAAATTTGGAAGACTGTTGCTGTTTTACATAAATTTGTAATTTTGATTTACTGAATATTTTTTTTATTCCTGTTCTATAAACATTACAAAAAATATATGTTTTAAAATAACGTATTTTTTGATTTTGATGTGGGTTAGGCTATTCTGACTCTTTAGAAAATAAAAGTAAAAAACAATTATAGAGGCCTAACTTATTTAATTAAATGTATTTAAATAAAAAAAACAATAAGGAATCTGTTTTTATTGAAAATTAGAGTAAAAGTGATTTTGGGATTACACAACTCACAAAAAAAACAAGTAACCCAGGTACTCCCTACTTAATACTTTGATCTTCATCCACTATCAGCTCATCCACTGCAGTTGCAGAAGTCTTCAATGTTGTATAGAAGGCATGGTATACTGGAGGAATATAGGGGAGCAAGTCATGAAGATCCTTAATTTTCTTTGAATCTACTGCTCGTCCGGTTGGATATAGTAATTCCAAATATTCCATGTTTTCTAAAGCACGACGTTTGGCTACATTGAGAGTATAAAATGGAGCAAAATCAGAGTTTGAGTATTCAAAGTCGAACTTGTATTTAGTTTGAGAAGTGTACCTCAACCACTGCATTTTCATCCATTCCACTATCATACCGTGACTTTTCGGTTAGAAATCGCATTTTCTAGGGTTTTCGTTGAAAAAAAATCGTTTTTGGTCATTTTAACAACTTTGAAAGGTTGTTTTTTTCGTGCGGATTCAATCACAGTCACCCAGTGTTCCGGAATGTAAATTTCCTTATGCAACTTTTTTTTCCTTTTCTATAACCCCAAAGTTCTTGGTCACACGGTAAAAAAGAGTGACCTGATACGAGAAATTTATGATTTATTTCCTCAACTGCAAACCTTTTGAAGTTGTTATAAAATCACAAGCCAGTCCCATTTTTATGTTTATATTTTGCCCGCCACATTGGTCACTGTACATGATCATTTTCTTTTGAGTGACAAAATTTTTCATATAATGCATAAGGCAAGATGCTATTTCTCGCGGTCCCCTTGACGCAATGGAATCGTCCCATACATACATTATTGCTGTATTGTTTAAAATTTTTTCCTACTATTTTATCAATTTTTGCAGGGCAGTATCACGAAATTTAATAGGTAATTATCACAACTTATCATTTATTAACTTACCTGAGTCCTCCTCCATCCGGCTGTATCAATTTAAATGTTATAACACACAATAACACCAAGATATAATTAGAACGTCAGTAAACTTAACCCCAAAAACGCACGTGCATTTTAGATTTGCTTAAAAATCAGACTGGCCTAAGGAGGCTTAGGCCTCTATACTTTTTCACATGTCGCAAATAATGTCAATGCCAGAACTATACGTGTAGCGCCATCTGTGAATTTGTATGAAAAAAAAGGTTGGGCCACTTTGCTATTGAAAATATAGATGCCAACAAATTTCTATAGTTACATTAAAACATGTGATTTTGTGGGTTAGGCCACTTTGGTTCTGAACGCCTCAATTCAAGTACGCGTGGTATTCGGTAAGA